>APFE030704047.1:50889-62073 GCA_000404065.3 Pinus taeda | reverse complement strand
TTTATGTAATTTCCCAAGTAGTATTTTGTATGCACAAATTTGTTCTTATATGCATGAATTGGTTCTCCCTAGTGTTAGACATATATTTTGATATTATAGGATATATGAAATATGATATAGGAATAATATATATTAATAGGGATACATATATATATATAATATATATATAGTGTCCTGTAGAAGCCTGTAGTAGTACTAATACATGATGATAAATTATCCATATCCTTTGGTATATATATGTAATACTAAAAATTTTGTGTTTGACTCAAAAATTTGGGGAATTAATTTCTACTTAAGTATCTCCACAAAATTTTATCAACATTTAAACCATGGAATTTTCTAGCAATTAGACAAAAATAGCAACCTAGGAATGGAAGATGCTAGAAATTTAGGAACTATATTTATTAGCTAGAATTATTTGGATAAATTACATGAAACCAACGGGAAAGAAACTGTTAAGATGCCTTGACCAAAGTATTGGGGTCCTCGTGAAAGTGACAATTCAACAAATATTCACCAAAATCAACTAGAGGGAACACACTCACGGAAAGTTATCAACGTTTGCTTCTGTGTGTGAGCTATGAATGGTTTGCTCAACTTCTGGTAGAGGGAATTTTATTGTAGAGAATATTGTCTCTTCAATATTCTTGTCAACCCCACTCATTTATTACATGAAGTGTAATTTGGCCTCAACACATGGCATGGATTGATTTTCTACATGGACAATAATTTGGCTTAAGCGTTGTGTGTGGTGACGAGTCAGTATCTTCTATTAGTGTTGAACTTCAACTCCTCGAATCAATCATTACAAAGTCGCCTCCACACATGGAATATTATGACAAACATAAGCAAATTTGGCATATGTTGATACTATCATGTTGAGTGATTTCTCACTGTATTCAAGGGTTTCAAGAGTGATAAGTTGACCCTTAATTTGTGTTTTATAGTCTGGCCATGCTGCTAGCAAGAGAACATGACACTTTCATATGTCAAAACATCTTGTCAAGCATTTTGACCCTTGCAAAATATGTGGCTTCTCAATTCCACTTCATCATGTTGTGTCACCCCTTCCATAAAGGAATTCATTGTTAGATGTTTGATGGTTTTGGCCCTGGTACAGTCACTATTGTCAACTTGTGTTAAGAAACCAATATGACTAGAGGATATTCATGAACCTTCTGTTATTAGTTTAAACTTTAAATAGACCCTAGTAATGTGATGAAATTCAACCTCTTTCTTTACTGCTTTGGCTCGCTACAATAAAATCACGAACCTTTGTCTAGGAAGATGGCTAGCTCAACCTTTTTTTTTGGCAACAAATAATTTGAGCTTTCTCTATCTACATTGTTACCCCAAACATGATGAGAATGGCCTTCTAAATTCATAATCTCACACACCTAATAAGCACAATAGAGCGAATAAATTTGTCCTTCTAAATAGATCTTCAACGTGCAAATTAATGATTTTTCCTTGGCAAATGTTAGGTCAGCTAGGGTGTCTCTTTCAACATCAAAACCAATGCTATCGAGTTAGGGTGTCTTTCAACACCGAAACCAATGATCTTCACTTAAGATAATATATTAGCTAATTTAAGAACACTTATATTCTAGTTATACAATAATATATCTATATCTATATATATATTATATATAATATAATATATATATATTATTATATATATATATATATGTATATATATATTATTATATATAACCTTACCTATAGTACCTTGGATGCGGGTGTTATAGGCAAGATGTAAATGCGACGAGGACATGGGTGGGGCGAGGTGCCGACGACACCTGCCTACCCAATACCGAATTGATAACCACCTTCTGAATGAAGGACCTCGACATTTGTGTAACGCAAGGCTCATTTGCTTCACCTCAAGCGGCTATGATCCACCCATCCCGTTTTCCAATCTGTTTAATGCCTCCGCACGCTCCGCCTTGCCCCAAACCTCGGCTCTCTTCAATGCCACAGTAATGGCGGGTGCATCTCGATGCATGACAGAGGATGATAAATTAAGGCTCAGTCATTGGATAGCTATGGGGCCGCTTTCATTGAGTCACTCGCATTACTACCCTGCCTCTGATCTTTAATCTCGTTATGGTGAGTCTTGTGTTGGCTCTCGTGGCTTGAAAGGGGAGAACAATTTGGAGCTATGCTCTAGTCTTTCTGAGGAGTCACCTCCATCAATCCTCTCGTTTCTCTCTTGGGCCTCTCACCTTCATTTTGATGACTATCTAATTTGTCGTGGCCCTACCACCGCTAGTGCTCAGCCTTTTTTTTATCTCGCTATTGCTCTTTCCCGTATGCCCCATCTGTGCCATAAAATGAGGTGCCGCAGGGCAATTCCTCGGCATGCACCTTCCACCCCGTCATGTGACTCTCCCTCCCTCTCTAGTGATTTCCTAGCCAGCCATTACCCTTGTACTCACAGTGCGAGAGAGCGTCTTCATTTGCCCAGCCATTACTCTGACCTCATCCTCCTGACACCACGTCTCCTCCCTTGTTTGGCTGTGCGATTTTCACCTTCAACTGCTCTCTGAAACGCCCAAGGATCACAACTCACATTTCGGTGGTATTCCATGAGGAAACCCACGTGGGGGAGTCTAGCTCTCATCCGGAGGGCCTTGGCTCTATCTCTGCTCTGAATCTGTTTCTCCAAAGGGGGATTGGTACCGCGTCTTTGCATGCTTCGGATGTACAAGCTCGCAGTGCTCTTGACGTTGTGATGGCGTCGATCGATCCTTGTCCTTCTAAATCTGAAGTTGCGCTTGCAAGGGATCTGCGTGATACCGAATGGTGCATAATTTTAGAAGAGCCTCGAGATGATTAGTTTGCTCCCTGTTGCCTTGCTTTCGTGCCCTGTGGCCCATACTATTGGGCTAGCTTTTGCTCAATTAGTTATGTGGGTTCATTCCTATAAGTTTTTGTTCAATCTCCAAGTTTTTGTGAATTTCTGTAAACTCTGCAAGATCAAGAAGGTCATCACTTGTTCCCCTGCATGGGCTCTGATAACTAGTTCGAGACTGAACTCCGTGCCATTGGGGAGTCTCTCTATTTGCGTAACTGATATTCTCTGCCTCTCTTTCAGGGCAGTGTTTTTGACTTCTGTCACATTGTAATTTTACCCCCCTTTTTGTTAATAGATTAATCTTATTTAGAAAAAAAAAAAACTATACCTATACTATATATATAATACTATATTACTTTATTAGCTAATATTCTATATATTTTTAGGTATACAATAAAATACTATAAATTATGGTGTATCCATTATACATATATATATATATATATATACACTCATGAATATTAGTAATGTCATTGTGGAATGATCTCGAGGGTTAAGGATATTTCTAGAAAAATATTCTCCAATGATTTTTTTTCACAAGTTAAAATGCCTTTTTGGAATTCATGGAGGTGAGTACATCTAGAAGACTCACAATGTGACTTAGAATTTACCCATGGATTACTTATTCATAGGCCATTGAAAGTTAGCATGGCATCTCTTCATCATATTAGTCAAGGGATCAACCTTATCTGCTAAGAAGATTTTTCACCACCAAAAGTATAGTTTCATTTAAAAAATAAGTAGTCCTCCAACTCCCTCACCTTTTTAGTTTTCCTTTTTCATGCTTTAATTTGATGCATTACTTTAGACCCATAAAAAATAGTCCACATGAGCTCATCACAAATTCCTTACCTTCCTATCAATTACAACATCTTTGAGAATTAATTTAGATAACGCTCATGCTCACTAGGAAGCTTTTGGACCACATTTGTGTATATATAATGGTCTTATTATAATAATATATAATTAACAACAAATCACAGCAAAAACTATAGTAAACAATAAACAAATCGAGTGATCAATGAATAAGTTGCTATTGCCATTAAGTTATTCATTCTACTATCCTTCTCACGTGGGATGGATGATGCCCTCCTATGAAGTTAACCGAGACACGCCCACCTTACATTCTTCAAACGGGTTAATTTGACTTTCGAAACTTCCATCTACAGTTTTAGCTAAATTTAGAGTGGGTTTCTTAAACCCCATTAGTCACCTAAGGACTTCTTACGTGGAGGAGTCCATTATTATTTTTATTATTTTTTTTTAAACGGATAATTTGGGGCGCACTAGGGGAATAGCGACCTAAGTGGAACCTAAAATACGCGGCGCATCAATCGAAAACAATTGGTGGGTAAAAAACTATAAAATAAGAAAACCCTAAAAGCGTTACGTTTGGGTTATGTTAATTGGAGTTCGGAAAAAGGAACAATAAATTAAAAAAAACCCTAAAATGGTAATTGGAGTTAACAAAAAAATTAAAAAAGGCACCGACAAGACCATCCATGGTTGTTAGGGTAATCAATCACGCTATAAATATATGGACTCATTGCGTTTACCTCGTATCCCTCATCTCATATTGTTCGAGAAAAAGTTCGGTTATACTTCTCGAGTTCTCTTCGTTTATACACAGAAATTCAGTCATTTCTTTTTATTCAGATCATCTTTTATTAGTATCGTCCGTTAGTTGGTGAACCATGGAAAGGGAAAGAAAGGTGACTTTGAAGAGCTCAGATAACGAATTCTTTGATGTCAGTGAGGCTGTGGCATCTCAATCTGAGTACATCAAGATGATGATCGAGGACACTGACACAGCCAACGGTATTCAGCTTTCAGCTGCCAAACGTTTCTGGTAAGATACTCTTGAAGGTCATCGAATATTGCAAGTACCATGTCAAGGCGCAGATGCTTGCAGCTGGGAAGTCGGCCATTTCCGAGGAGGAAATCAAGACTTGGGATAAAGAATTCGTTAAAGTCGACGAGGCCACTTTGTGCGAACTTATCCTGGTATTCTGACATAAAACCTTATTTAATTAGGAATTTGATGGTTTGGTATTCTTTCAAAGCCTGATTTAATTACGGTTTTTAAGGACTTTTACTTTATAAGAAAAATTCAGTTCATTAAGGATGTCGTACGAGAATTAGTAAGGATTCCGTCGTTTAGAAAGGATTCAATGGCTTGCCATCTCTGAAGCAAGCAATTTGATTAGGGTTTAGAGTTTTCTCAGTGTTTACCTTCTAGATTTGCTCTTGTGGACCTGTGGTCTGGGTTTTTTTGGGACACTTTGCATGGTTTGTGGACGGTTGGCTTGTTTGGGGCATTCTTTTTCAGGGTTTTTGAAATCTTGGAATTGTTCAATAATATTGAGCTTATTTATAATTGATATTTTTGGGGTGTGCAATTTGAGATTTTTCTGAAATTTTTTCAAGGTTTCCTGCAATCCATTTGGGCATATTTTTCAGAGGTTACTTCTTTAAGCGATTGAATTGAACGGTTTTTGAAGTTTTTATGTTTTTATTTCTGATACTAGGTTCTATTATTTAGTTCATTGATATCTTTAGTTCACCCAATTTAGGGCTTCCTTATTGTTGTTATTTGCTTAGTTTGGGCCCAATTTCTTCAAAAAAATATAGGTCTCTTATTCCATTGCTCCTGTTTGAACTTTGAACTTCTGGTTTCTGGATATTGTTGAAGGAGATATTTGTAACGAATTTTTTTGGCGGTCCGGTGAGGGTTTCCATATGGGAGACAATAGGCTCAATCTGAATATCGTTAAAGTGTGGATTTTCATTTTCTCAAGTTTAATGGTTAATTTAATTATTTTTGTGGATGCTCAAATTATATTGTATTCTTTTAATTTAATTCAGGCTTTTGTGGGCACATTTGTGGTGCTACAAGTTTTGTTTTCGTTGTCTTATTTGATCCTTGCTAGAATTTGACAGTTTAGTATTGGTGAAATGTTTGGTTGATGATTTTATTTGAAAGGTTTTACTGTAAATATTTAAGGGTTTCTAGTTTCCAGGGGTTCCTAGAACTAATTTCTGTGGATTTATTTGTTGCTTCGAGGGATAATCTACCTGAATTGCCCCAACCAAATGTTTTGGAACCTCCATGGATAGTTACCTCAACTAATTTTTTATTTTTTTTATTTCTGTCCTTTTTTAAATGCTAAAAATCTTATGTGGAGGATTGTTTCCGATGTATTCTGAGACCGTTCAATTATCTTTGCTTCACCTGTAGTCTCACTCCATGTAATTGTTCCATGATAGCTTCGTCGCTTTGTTTAGTAATGTTGTCCACATGTATATGCCTGTCCAGGCTATAGATATATTTGTATATTTTAAGGAAACTTTGGCTCATTAAGTTTTTGGGTTTTTGCAGGCTGCTAATTACCTAAACATAAAAAATCTGCTAGATCTTACATGTCAGACAGTTGCCGACATGATAAAAGAGAAACCACCAGAAGAAATACGTAAAATTTTCAACATAGAGAATGATTTTACTCCTGAAGAGGAGGACGAGGTGAGGCGTGAAAATCAGTGGGCCTTAGAATGATTCTAAGGAATTGGTGCAAAAACAGTATATATATTTATGTGCCATGGTGTGTGGTTTTATTGTAGTCGAGAATTTGTTTAGAAACTACTAGTGGTAGACTTTTTTTGTTTGGATATCATGAACTTCTAATATTATGCTGGTCTGGCTTTGAATTTGAAGGCTTATGGTTTGTTCTAGTTGAATCATTTTGTAAAGATCTCAGAGCAACTCCTTCTGTAGTATTGTGCTTCTTGAATTTCTAATAAATATTGCAAGATTTTGTAAAGATCTCAGAGCAACTCCTTCTGTAGTATTGCGATTCTTGAATTTCTAATAAATATTGCAACTATTTTGCTGTCAACTGTGTAGTGAAATGGGTTCCAATTGCATAGTTTTAACATTTTTTTTTAATTTATGTGCACTGGATGTCTTTTCCATTTTTAATTTCCTTGCTATTATTATTGCACGAATGAATCATGCTCTCACTTAAAAGTATTATTGCATGAAGGAATGGCCTCAGTTTAGAGGATAATTGCAGACTTAAATATTAACTTTCATATATTATAATATACTTAAAATATTTATTAAAAAGTCACTGGACATGCACGGTAAGGGATATAATTCCAGAGATTTAAGGATTAAAAGAAAAGGTTTGAAATATGTATAAGAAATGTACTTGCCCGACAGCCAACCCTAATTTTTTTCACCGTGCTATAAAACAGAAAACTCATTTCGTCCTCTTGGGTGATGAATCGTCTTAATCTGATGGACAAACAACCCTTGGTGGTGTAGAACCCGTTGTGGACATAATCTACCACCCAAACAATTAGACGAGTTCGTAAAATACGAAGTGTAAAACAAGTGTAGTTACAATGTATAACTATCCACACAGCAAAAGCCGAATACAGAATGGCCATGAAGAAACAACACAAATTGGTAAAAATACATTTCATTCGATTATTTTAAAAATTAGAGAAGTAGTTTAACTTATTTAATTTATTGATAGCGTAGTTTTTGTTTTTTTAATTAGGTATACCATTTTAACTAATTTATTTGATTTTTTTATTATTTAAAAATATATTTTTAAATGTATAAGTGGATTCAACATTACACATTAACAATTAAATCCCTTCAATAATACAAATATATATTCTTTAGTATCTATTAGTTATACATAATAATAGAAATATATAATATATGTATTCAATAGTTTCCATGGTTGTTGTTCTAGTACTATATAATATAAATATAATATTACTATATAGGTATTAGATATATATATTAATATTAGTATTAATATATGTATATTCTTATTTCCTTATGTATTAATATATTTATAGGGAAATATATCTATAGGAATTTCTTAGGGTTTTTGTTATTACTATTTTTTTAAGAGACTAAGAAAGGCCTTAAGCTTCATGAGGAGGTAGAGTTGATCTTTAAGAGGCACTATGGGTATTCTAGAGGTGAGTGCAAGTTTTCCTTCCAATTTATATACATAAAGACAATATCTAACCTAGGATAATTACACCTCTATTCCTATATCATCATGCAATAGCTACTCAAAAAGAAAATGAAGATGTAGTCATATTTATTAAGAAAAGTCTCATAATATATATATTAGTTGTACATTGATCATAATGTTAGAGACTCTCACCTTATTAAAATATATCAATAACCAACTTTACATTGACAAATAATTAAACAGTCCCATGAGGGCACTTATACTTTTGACCATAGACCAAATAATCAGTATAATTCATATATGCATAAATAAACCCCAAAATAAGAGCGAACATAACAAATCCCAACAAGATGAATGAAACCATATTAACAAGTAAGAGGGAAAATGTTTTAGAAGAACCTAGAAGGAGAAAGCTTACCCAAAAGTTATGTAGAGTCACTTTGTAACATCAATACTTACGTTAAGATAATAAATAATGAAGACATCAAGAAGAAGTATTTGACCTATGGTAAACAAATCTTTCTCATCAAACCAATGATGCAAGGAATAATAATTCATTTGTTTCATCTCTTATATAGTATTATAATTACAAGTCAATGAAAATTGAACCTAGTTACATTTCCTTAAACACTCCTCTTACCAAGCCAGTTTTTCATTAAATTATACAAGCCTATTCTCAACTCCAAAAGAGATGCATAAGAAGAGTTGAATTAGTAATCCATATGTATAGCATGATTATAACCAACATTGAGATCTCATAAGAAGAGTTAGACTAGTAATCCATCTGTATAACATCATTATAACCAATATTGTCACATAGCAAGCTCTTGAGTAACAAATCTATATCTCACAATATATGAGGATGATTTTGGTGAAACCAATGATGATATACACCTTCAACATTGTCCCTTAAGGTACATAATCACAAGGGTGTTCATTGAGTATGACATTCTAGGACTATTATTATCTTGCTTTCCCAACCCTCAAATAATATCAGTCCTCTTGTCTACTATTATCTTGGATGCCCAACACATCTTCTAAGATCATTAGTGGGAGATGATTACCCAATGTTTCATTCTTCCTTCCTAAGTGAAGACAAAAATGTTGTGTTTGTCTCTCCCTCTCAATTAGGGAGGATATGCCCATTAGGGTGCTAAGCTTGCGCACTGCCCATTTACTTTTTTTTTGTAATTCTATGACTATTCACCCTAAATATTTGAACAATGTTAAATAAGATTGAACTTGACACTAGAATTTGTAGGAAGTTAGATAGACTTGAAACAAGCACCAATTTATGCATTCAAAAAAATGGATAATTAATAGATAATAAAATCTTTCTATTCTGTTATTTGCATGGGTGACTCAAAGATCTCTTTTTCCCACCGATTGCATAGATTTAAATCACTCACTTCCATGCTATTTTAAAAAAACTTAGATATCTTAAAATCTTTAATTTCCTTACCAGTTTTTACAAACTCACTTCTAAATTTGCTATTTAAATTGGCACATTATATTCTCTAGTTTTGATTTAGCATTCAAAAATATTAGACCAGATTAGACTTGTGATTCATAAAATTTATTAGCTTATCTACCTACAATCACCTATGGCTACAGTGTTCCTTCTACTTTGATTTAAAAATAGAAAAATACTTTCCGATGATGTAATAAAAGGTAAACTAATAAACTAGAGCAAGACCACATTTTAAGGGTGGAGAGAAACAAATTCATCTTTTAGTCATCTAAGGTATAGTCATAGGTCACAGTCCTCATAGGATAAATAATGGAACTGTGGGAGGGATGTCGGGCTAATATTCTTTATTTTATGCCTCCCCATTGGTTTATTATATGGGAAAGAGCTCATTCTTTTTGTTTTTAGCCATGTTTTGGATAAGTGATATGGGCTCTTCCTTCTCTATTTGTTGAATAAATTTAGGTTTCTCATGATTTTCTAACTTTCTTGTGGTAAAAAAGGGTATCTCACACTCACACAAGGAGAAGGATGGTTGACTACTTGAATGGGTGTGGTTTCCTCCTATGAATTTCCCTTGATTGTGCCTACTCCTATGAGACATGAAATAACTAGTTTTTTTTTGTTCTCTGGTCCCCCCTACCTTTTTTTTTAATTTCCAAGTGAATAGTATGGATGAAAAACAAAAGGTAGAAAATGAAAGGCAACTTATAAGTAGAAAAAACACCTACTTCTACACCTTCACAATAATGGTGTCAAAAAGTGATGAGCCTCAATTTGAGACTCCCAAGGCTACCAACTTAAATTATCAACTAGGGGCTCTTAAAAACTTAGCGTTTAACCATGGTTAGTACTCTAAGTGTTCATATTCCTAGGGTATAATATTACTCATAGGTTTATTATGTAATCGTAGAGTTTAATATAAATTGCTTGTTTTTGCAATCATGGTCACATTGTTCCAAAGCTAGTCTAAATATGAAAATCAACCATGGTCAACTGTGTTTATTTTGTGGTTTATAATATTTACCTTAGGGTTTTTACACCATGGTTTTATAACATATATTAACATTAATAATTTTAACGCTATTATAATAATATGCATATACAACCAAGCAATGAAATCACACATGAGACTTGTATGTGTAAAATCTTCCTAGTGAAGCGACTCATCCAAAATTCTACTTGGTTTTCTTCATTTTCCTTTCCTTGTCATTTTCCTTCCCTTGCTTTATTGATTTCCTTTCTCCAAATCCAAGTGTGTTAAAGTGCTCCAATATTTCTCTAAGTGTTTAAGAGTGTAAGAGAGCCAATAACTAAACTCACCAAAATCTGAACCAAAAGTTGTATATTGTTTCTCTCATATCTTTTCATCATTGATGTCACATTTTTCTTCATTTTCCTTCATTTTCCCTCTAATTTCCCTTGCGTGCATATTTGTTTATTTTCATCTTCCTTTGCTCCTATTTTCCTTTATTTCTCATAATTAAATGTCAATTGTTTACTGTTTTTATTTGTCAATGTGTCTTTTAATTTTCATAGCCATTATTAAATCGCACCTGATGTCCACTATAATGTTTTCCCAACATATGTGTGTGATCACCATGGTATTATTTTGCCTTTAATATCATTTATTATATTAAAATTTTACTCGAGGCTATTACAAACCCCTTCCTCTTAAGATAAATTCATCCTTCTTGTTTTATGACACATATGGCCTACAAACTACTGAAAATAAAAACTACTCCTTGTGGAGCTTTATAACATAGCTCGATGTAGTATTTACAATAATCTCGTGATGAAAAGACAAATAAACATACACCTTATTGGAGTTCTACAACAGAACTTGATGCATTATATATATA
>APFE030704047.1:7731-25408 GCA_000404065.3 Pinus taeda | reverse complement strand
TTATTAAAAAGTCACTGGACATGCACGGTAAGGGATATAATTCCAGAGATTTAAGGATTAAAAGAAAAGGTTTGAAATATGTATAAGAAATGTAGTTTCCCGACAGCCAACCCTAATTTTTTTCACCGTGCTATAAAACAGAAAACTCATTTCGTCCTCTTGGGTGATGAATCGTCTTAATCTGATGGACAAACAACCCTTGGTCGTGTAGAACCCGTTGTGGACATAATCTACCACCTAAACAATTAGACGAGTTCGTAAAATACGAAGTGTAAGAGTAGTTACGATGTATAACTATCCACACAGCAAAAGCCGAATACAGAATGGTCATGAAGAAACAACACACAAATTGGTAAAGATAATTTATTGATATCGTAGTTTTTTGTTTTTTTTAAATAGGTATACCATTTTAACTAATTTATTTGATTTTTTTATTATTTATCCATTACAACTTCGGCTCCTCACTGCTTTGGAAGAAATGAAATAGTGATACCCTACTTTACCCTGAATTCTAGGGGGATATTTTAACATGATAAATTCTCTCAGGGAAAAAAAGGGTGAGCTTGAACACTTGGAAGGGATTCAATTGCCTTCTGGAACTTCCTCACCAATATGAAACTGGTGGATATGGGCATTGACAATGAGATTTTCACATGGAATAACAAAATAGGGGGCTCCGCCCAAGTAGCCTCAAAATTAGATAGATTTATCATCTCAGAGGAACAGGAGGAGCCTAACAACGTTCATCCTACCTTTTGGTGGTTCTAACCACTGGCCCATCCAATTGGAGACTTCTGTAATCATTAAACCAAGGAACAACCCCTTCAGTTTTGAGAATGTATGGCTCACATAGTTAGATTTCCTCACAAACATAGTGAAATAGTAGAAAGAAGAGCTTCACCTACAAGGTACAAAGATGTTCCTTCTACATCACAGGCTCAAACACATTAAAGGCAGACTCAAAGAGTGAATAAAAATGAATTTGGAAACATCTTCAAAGCTAAAAGAGAAGTTGAAGGGAAACTAAAGGAAATAAACCAAATTCTCATCATAGAAGGATACTCAGAGGAAAGGAAAAGGATTGGAGACTCACTTTAGCATGAATGGGAGAACAGATGTCTACAAGAGGAAATATTCTAGAGACAGAAATCAAGAGTCCAATGGATTAAGGAAGGGGAGAGAAAAACTAAATTCTTGCAAAAATCCACCATTACACATAGAAACATCAACATGGAACAAAGAAAAATACTCATGCAGAGATGGAACAGGTTTTGGTCCAGCATTTTTAGGAAATTTCGAAGGAAACCACAGTAGATAGATCACAGTTTACTAGAAGATTTACTCAGTATATTTGTAAACTAGTCTTCAGGTAAGACAATCACAATCTCAACAGACCAGTAACATGGAAGAAACTTGAGGAAGTCATCAAAGAGATACATAATGGGACAGCTCGGCCCAGATGGCTTCAATGTGGACTTTTTTCAAAACATGTTGGAGGGTTGTCAAGAATGATATATTGGTGGTAGTGGAAGACTTGAGAAGATCGAAATGGGCTCGATGAATCTTTCGTAGCCATAATCTCCAAACAGGAAAGACAAATTCATACCTATAGCATTATGCAACGTGGTGTACAAAATTATATCCCAAATCAAACCCCTCCTCCCAACCCTAGTCTAGAGGAGAAAACAGGTTATGTGGAAGGGAGACGAATTCTCGATAACATAATTCAAGGCCATGAAGTGGTTCATTAACTCAACACCAATAAGTAGGCAAGGATGATAATTCATGTCAACAGAGCGAAAGCTTATGATAGACTTAGCTAGTGTTACATAAGAGAGGTGTTAAAAGCCTATGTCTTTGACTACAATTAGATTAGGTGGGTCATGGCTCTTGTAACCACTAGGCAAGGTGATCCTCTTTCCCCTTTCCTTTTTATACTAATGATGGAAAGGTTAGGTAGAGCAATCAAAGCTATGAGGGAGGAAAGAAGCATTCAAGGACTGAGACCCACTCGAGATGGAGACACAATGACACATCAACAATTTTTGGATGATACTATGCTTCAAGGCATATCTACAGTCAAAGAAACCAAAGCATTCAAGAAAATTTTGCATGAGTTTTCAATGGCCGTGGGCACTGAGGTAAGTCTTCCCAATTCAAAAATATTCTTATATTTCTATTCAGAGAATCCTATCAAGAATTTTAGGCTTTCAAAGAGATTCTTTACCCTCAAAGTATCTAGAAGTTCTCCTCACTCACAAATTGTTGCACAAAGAAATATGGGATCGTGTTTTGAATAAATTGAAATAAAAAATTAGCAAGTGGACAAACAAAGCTGTAAATTTAGTAGGGAGGCTAATTCTCACTAAGGTAATACTCCAAACCGTCCCTATTTTTATGCTATCTTCCATTCCGGTACTAACTAGAGTCATTAACCAAATTAGAAACATTCAAAGATCTTTTCGCTCTGGAGAAGGTGAAGAGAAGAAGAAATGGTCTCTCGTGGCTTGGGATAGGATATGCAAACCTAAATCCCATGGTTGTTTCATTCAACATGACCTGGAAATTATAAACAGAGTTCTCGATGCTAAAGTTTGGTGGAGATGGCTAAGGGAAATATGAGCCCCCTCGGCTAAAATGTGGAAAAAAAAGTATGCAATGAATTGGCAGGAAATAAACCTTATAAGAATGATAGGGCAAGTGAAATGTTCACAATTATGGAATAGGGCCTAGGAGAACAAAGCCTTAGTTCAAAAACATAGTTTCTCGGAGATGAGAAGTGGAAAATGGGCTAGATTCTGGGAGGGCAATTAGTAGAAGGAAGGCAATGTCACTAATGAGGAATTAGCAAGTATCGAGGAAGATACCATAAACAAAGCATTAATTAGGGTGAGTAACTATTGGGATCAGTTCGGGTGTTAGAGTTGGTCTAGTAGCCCTCCACCAGAGATCAAAGCTCTTTGCATTTCATAATTAGGTGTCCCATTAGTGTGATCATGTTGCATTTCGTTAGGCATGCCATAACTCTGCTGGAGGAGTTTGTGTCTTTTATTCCCCTCATGTTTGGCACTGCTAGTTCAAGTTTGTTTGAGTGAATAAAATCTTCAAAGGGTGATTTATCTTGTTTTAAATTTTGAGGTCTTAGGTCTAGGGTTGAGTCAATTTTTGTCTTGAGAGGTCATAAAGGACCAGCAGGCCAGAGGGATGTCCTTCATAAACCATCATTTCAACAATTCTCACTATTGCACAGCTAAATTTTCACCTTGTTTTCAAAACTCTGTTTTTGCAAAACAAAGGTCATTATCTCATTTTTTGTAAAAATTCTCAAAATTTCAAACTCTCCAAATGTCGAAGTGCAGCCTTGGTCTCCTTTGTCAAAGCACCTTAGAAGCTATCCATGCAAAAATTTTCAGAAGAAATCATCATTTCAACCAATTTTTCAAATAAAAGAAACCAGAAGTCAGAGCCAATTAATTCAAGAAGTGTCAACATTCAAAACATTATAAAGTGGGTTTTGGGCAAATGAAAATCTAAAGGAAGCCTATAAAAGCACATCATTCTTCATTAGCAACTCATTTGCCTCTCACAAGCTAAGTGAAACCTTGCAAAGGCGATTTTAGGAGTTCTTGAGCAAAGTGGGTAGTTTAAGAGGCGCGCTACGCGTGAGGAAGGGTGTGCTATGCAAAGTGGGTAGTTTCACGGGTGTAATTTCATTCCTAATAAAAAATAGATTATCTACTCTATCAAAGAGAATCTGCCCTGTTACTCGGCCTGCTTCTCTTGATGCACTAGATGCCTCTGAAATCTGAGTTGTTGCAAAATTGCTTACTCTCTTGGCATACATTTCATGGGAGCGCAACTTTCCTGATGGATCCAATGGGTTAGGAAGCCCCCTGTTCTGTAAAGCCATAAACATGTTCTGAAATTTATTAATATCTATCTGCATGTCCTGGGTTCTTCTTTCCAGGGTCTGAATCAGGTTTCTTAATGTCAGGACTCTTCTGATTAGGTGTTTCCAATCCCCATTTTTATCAGCTAGGATCTTGTCCTGTAGTTTAGCACGTCTATCATCCTAGTGGCAATCTCAGGCATGCTGCCTAGAGATGCCCTTCCCCTTTGCATTTCTTTGTGTGCTCTTCCAATGAGTGTTATTTGGTCATATATGGCGTCAATATACTCCCACTGGTCTGTTATAGACTGGCCAATATTGCCCGAGATGACCCTTTTAAGCTCTGATGTAACTTTATCCAGTGTGAGCTCTTTTTCTAGCTCAGCAATCCTCTTCTTGAGGGCCTTTACCTCCCTCTCTCTTTCAGCCACATTTTGTTTTGACTTGTCATATTTTTCATTTATTTTTTCCAGATTGTCCTCGGCTTGGCTCAGCTCAGACATCTGGGACTCCAGGACCTGAATTTCTTTCCTCAGCTTCTGCATGTCCAGGCTTTTAGCCTGCTCTGTTGTTGGTGCTGAGGTAGTTGGTGTTGAAGTGTCTGGGGCTTCTTGTTGCACTTGTTGGCTCGAAGGGGCAGTGTCTTGAGGGGTTTCCTCAAGGTTTATTGTTTCTGGAGGTGGCTGTGAGGTTTGCCCTGCCTCCTTCTGCTGCAATGCTGCTTCTAATGTGGCCTCTCACTCCTGCAACTTTTCTTGAGTTTGGATCAGCTCCTTGTATAATGTCATTAGTAGGGAAGCTGCATCCGTTTCTTGCCTCTGCTGGCCAACCTCTTCTGTTTGTGGGTGAAGAGTTGGTGGGATTTTTAATTTCTTTTTCATTGCTCCCATATCAGCATCCCTTAGCCTGAGGACTTCTTGTACTGCCTTAACATCTTCGGGATCATGCCCAAACTCTATTATAATCTCCTCCAAGGCTTTGATTCTGTTGTCCTTAGCTTGAGAGGAAGCCCTTTCCAACTCAAGATGTGTAGCAGTATTGTTCACGCTATTTTGCAGCCTATAGTTAACCAGGGGCTTATCAGCCAATGTGGCATAGACCATCTCACCCGTCTGTTTATGGAGCTGTATTTGATCCATTGGGTGGATGTCTTTTGAGAGGACCTCCAAATTGGTCCTGATGTAGTCTGCAGCTGATTGTGGTTGCTGCACTATTGGTGTGAAGTGGCTCATGACCATTTTCCCCTCCTGTGTATCAAAGGCAGACATGAGCCTTTGTTGGTTTGTAGGAGCCATGTTCAGCAGGTGATTGTAGAGTTGAATCTTTATTGGTTCACTCCTTCTCTTGATATCTTTGAACTGCTACTTAATACTTGTTTCTCCTCCCTTCCTCTGTCCTGAGGAGCTCACTTCTCCTAATGCTGCCCTGTCTTGCTCCTGTTGCAAGGAGCTGGCTGAGGCTTCCATGCTTGTCATTTCCTCTTCTGAGAAGGGATTTAATCTCTGTCTCTTCTGTGGTGATGAGGTAAGGGGAGTTTCCCTGTCTCTTTTTCTGCTTACATCCTCCCTTTGAGGGGTCTGGAGGATGGAAGAGTCAATCCTTGAATCTTGCCTTGGGGGTGCCATTTTCACTGGCTGCTCTTGGGTGGCCATTGGGGCCTCTGTTGTTTGTTTCTCCTGACCCTGTTGGTCTTTTTTATGCTGTTCCTGTTGGGGTTGCTGCTCTTGACCCTATTGTACTTGCGGCTCTTCCATAACCTTTTCCTTGCCCTTGCTTTGCTCTTAGTCTGTGGTTTGCACTGCCTCTTGATGTGTTGTAGAAGATGAAGCAACTGCTCCTGCTTGAGGCTTTGGGAGAGTAAGTATGTGAGAAGGAGATTCTAAGTCAGCCATTTTCAATAAATGCCTTCTAGCTCTTTCAACTAGTTCTTCCTGAGTGATTGGCTCTTCCAACGTGTTCCTTCTCCATTTTGGTTGGTTGGCATGTCTTTGAATGTAGGGCATGCTCTCATGTTCATAGCTGGAGAGCTTGTATTTCTGCCTTCTCAAAGATATGGACATGTTAGGGTCATAGGGCTTCTAAAGGAAGCTTTGTTTTAGGCCAAGGCCTTCTAGTCTCCTGTCAGCATCCTTCTGCCTTCTCTTTTGTTTAAGACAAAGTGGCCGAGTTGATTTCTTATTTTAAGTTGTGCCTTCTTGCCCCTGCCTGCAAAGTGCACCATATCGGAATTGCCAAATTGCCTGAAATATTCTAAGGCAAACAGTCTCATAGGCACATACCTGGGCAATCTGTATGGGCGCAACTCACACCCATATATTCTGATCACGGTATAGTGTTGGTAAAAGTACCAATCCCCTATGCTGTATGCACTGGATAGCTACAGAATCCTCTGCATCTCATCAGTCAGTCTTGGAGGGGGTGAGGTTAAGAATAGAGACATGGCTCGATGGATGAAGAGGTCTATGAACTGAGAGTATGTGTATGGAGAGTATGTGAGGAGGTGAAAGACTGAGGTCCAGTACACTACTGACCTTGGGTTGCCTGCTGCATCAGTTCTCTTGATCTCAAAGGAGAACTTCTCATGTTGGTAGTATAGGATGAGGTGGTAAATGTAGGAGGTGTATCTGAACACCTCCTCTCTGGACAAGTTTAAAAATTGCTCATGCCTCTTGTCTGAAATGTATGTAGCATAATCATAGCAAATAGGAGTCTTGCCGGGGGAAAACATTGTCATCATCACTAGTACAGTTTCCTAAATAAACTCTAGTGATTTGTACCCCAAAACTGAGCTAATCATGTATGCCAGGTCTACACCCAGTTGATTGAGGTAGCCATCGAAAATGGGAGGGTTCAGCACTGTGTCAGAGTTTGTGACGAATAGTTGATTTAGCTTCAGGATCTGTGCTTCTGTTAATATCTTGGATCCTTGGTTGATCAAGTCCAGTAGGGACAAGGGGACCAATTTCTTCTGGGTTTTGAACTGGAGCATTTCCCTGATGGCCTCAGGGGTTATGTAGAATACTACTGCACCTTTAGGTTCAAGCACAACCCTCTACATGGGGTCATAGTAGACAGCACATAAGTGAATCAGGTCACGGAACTGGTTGACTTGAGGGAGCTTGAAAATTGGGAGGGAGGACTCCCAAATGCCTAGAATGTCTGTACCATCTTTATGTCTGGCTTTGAGCTCATTTAATAGATGAATGTGGAACTTGCATTTAGATGGGCAGTCCTCTGAGATTTGGTAGTCTAAGTCTGCCAAATCTTGCCACTCCAGCTCTCTCTGGGGGGCATTCAGGGGAGCAACATTGAGGGCTAGTGATGCTGTTGGAGTGTCCATGTTTGTTTGGATGCTGCTTGACAAATAATAAAGGTACTACCTGAGAAAGGAAGATTTTGAGGAATGCAGGGTTGCAGGGTAGGTCCACAGCAATTGGAATACTGTTTGGCTCTTTGAGAAAGCAATTTACCGTGTCTAGTAGACTTCTCTTGATAATTGAAAGCAGGTTATGGATTCCGATTCACGACTGCGCGAACAGAAAAAGGGTTTTTTACTGAAAATTCAGTCTGAAAATGCTCTGCTAGTGAAATTCGACCATCAATTCTTTAAGAGGGAGCTGGGTATGTGTGGTTTTATGGTGAATTTTTAAGTTTCTGTTGTGTTCAGGTCTTTTTAGAATTTACAGAGAAAAAAACCAGGTTTGCAGGGAGGTTTTACGGACAAATACCTGTTTAATGGATTGCTTGGGTCGGAACAGAAGTTGGGTACACGCTCTGAAGCTCTTTGGTTGGTCTTGAATTGGTTGACGAATTATTCATCGTAAAGCGCATGCAGAGAGTGCAGAAGTGTTTTTATAAAAAAGTGCAAAAAACACGTAAATTTGGCAAAATATGGCCTTTTTGGCTTATTGGCGCGCTTTTTTAAATGACATCAGCATGACATCAGCAAGTGGGTCCGGGTTGGATGACGTCAGCAAGGCGTCATCAGGTGATGTGGCGGCCTAAGACCGGTCCACGGGGCGGTGAGGTGGCGGCCAGGTGGGCGAATGGAGGACAGGGCGCACGGTCGTGGCGCTGACATAAGCGACAAAAGGATGCTGACACAGGCAGAGAGATGGCATCATATCGGGCCCCCTCCTATACGGTAAGGAATCTGTCAGAGGGGGCTCCGACGGAACATGGGGGTGACGCATGGATTCACGTGACATCATCGTCTGACAGATATCGGACGATATCTGTCGGACGTCGGGGCCCCTCCGAAATGCACGACGACCATTGGATTCAAAGAGCGAGATCTGACGGCTATCGGGAAGGGGATATGCGCGGAATATATGGTCAACGGGCGGCTTAAAATAATAATATTTATTGGTAATTGCGCCTGGCAGGACCCTTCGGGTTTTCAACCAATTTCAATAGTTTTTCAACGTTTTCTTTTGTAAAATCAAATATACCCAACAACTTTAGAAAGAGGCAAAATAAAGGTTTTTATGAAATTTTCCGCATAAAACGTATGGAGGAAAAAAACTTAGGATGGGTGGGGTTTAATAAAATTTCATGAAAAAGGCGCATAATGGCTCCCGACCTTAGGATAGCGCGGGGAAAGTGGATTTCATCATATTTTTGCCTTTTGGTGGGTATAAGGGTGCAAAAAAGGGTTTTTTCAAGGGTTTTTTAGGTAAAATGGAGAGTTGGCTATGAAGGTAGGCTCTGATAGAGAAAAGGGGTTAGGCTTGGGTTCTTGAGCTTAACCAGGTGTTAATCCAATGCCCCAGTAGTGAAACTTATGGCTATAATGCCAAGGAGGGGATATTTATACATTGTTTAGGGTTTATACACCATGGTGTTATAATAGTAGGGAAAGTGAAGCATAGGGAGCTAGATAATAGAGTTAGAGGTTAATATGGGGGGATAAAGGTGAATGAGGACTAATACTACTAAGTTTTCTTGGAAACAACTTAGTTTAAAGAGTAGATCAAAATGAAAAGATTTTTGCACAAGAAATGTGGCTTTTGAAGGCATAAGAACCCACATAAAACCTTGAATCTCTCTTATGAACACATCTTGTGAAGGGATGTTAGTAATGAGTGGTAAACAAAGGGAAAAAGGGAAGTCAGACATGCTCCACTGTGTTGTTTTCCTTGTACCTGGTTAACAAGTTCAGCTTGGAAGGAACACCACTTCTGCAACCCCATCTACCTGCCCCAACTAATTTCCCTAGCATTTTTTGTTTCTTCTTGGAGGATGCACTTGGACTTGCAAACCCCTTATGTGCCTTTTCTTTTCCATTGGCTTTTTGCTTTCATTTCCTATCTAGCACTACCCTTATTTCTTCCAAGGCCCCAGATTAAGCAGTTGGGAACCTTAGTTTCTCTACCTAACTACTGATCTGCCAAGATTAAACAGTTTGGATAGATTTCTTTCTCTATTATACAACATAAATTGAAAACATGGCATGATCCAGATTAGACTGTTGGGTCATCCATCAAAACTTTAATAGGCATGAAGGCATGTACACACCTTGTCTGTCCTTGCAAATATGGAATCTTTGTAGCAGCAAAGTAGAGCATATTTGGAACTTGAATTCGCCAATCATGAAAAATGAAACCTATTGGTATAGGTATCCAACAGTGGCTCCATATGAGGATGGTTTTTCTTCTTGAAAGACCAAGAACAGCAGGTTAGTTTGCCTTGGCCTTTTAGCTATTGCTCTCAAAACCTGGAGCTTTTTCACCCTTGATTCCTCAAAATACAGACTGACCTATTTATAATACCTACTGCAGTCCAGTCTTTTGTTGCATCTGTAGGATTCTTTGAGATTAATTTATTCACTTACTTAGAGAAAACAATATATATAGCAAATTATGTACAAGAGGAGGCATGCTGCATTTATGGAAGGTAGTCAAAATAGTGCTTCAGCATCCTGCCATTGACAGGACCTTCATCCAACTCAGTTTTATCAAGATTTTCAAGAAAGTAGGTGTTATTTCCTTGTACTTCTTGGATGAGAAATGGTCCCCTCCAAAGGGAATCAAACTTTCCAAGCTTTCCTTTGTTTTCTCTCCTTGAATCCCACTTGAGAAATTTGTCACCCATGTTAAAATCCTCAGCCTTGGTCCTTCTATCAAAAGCTTTCTTGAGCTTCTCTTGTAAGACCTGTACTCTGTTGTAAACTTGGTCCCTGGTTTGCTGTAAGCATATAATCTGATTCACCCTCCTTTGCATATCATTAGGCTCAGCTTGACTTTCTTGGAGTAGCTTCATAACAGGGATCCCTAGTGATGAGGGAAATTTGGCTTCTAATCCATAGTAACTCATATGGGCTGACCCCAATTGATCTCTTGGTTGTTAATCTATCTACCCATAAGGCATTGACAAGTTTCTTATGCCAATTCTTTTTGTTTTCTTCCAATACCTTCTTTATCATGTTTACAAGGCTTTTATTTGATGATTCTTCCAGGCCATTTCCTTGGGGATAATATGCAATGGAATGGCCCAAAGTAATGTGGAATTTGTGGCAGAAGCTGACCATCTTCTTAGATCTGAAAGCAGCAGCATTGTCCGTTATTATCTTGTCAGGACATCCAAATCTAGCAAGGATATTGGTCTCAAGAAACTGAATGATAGTGGAGTCATTTGCTTGTCTACATGGGATTGCCTCAATCCATTTAGTGAAGTAGTCTGTAGCTATTAGAATCCATCTATGTTGTCCTGAAGATGAGGGATTAATTTCTCCAATGAAATCCAAGCCCCATTGCTGAAATGGTCTCTATATTGCAATAGGATTTAAAGGAAGTGGCAGTAGATTTCTCTTTCCTTCAAACACCTGACATTTATGACATGAAGTGGTAAATTTCTTGACATCAGAGAAAATAGTGGGCCAATAGTAACTAGCTCTCAGTATCTTATCCACAGTGGACTTCCAATACAAATGTCCACCACAATCACCTATATGAAATTCTTCCATGATCTTGTTAGCCTCATTTTCAATCAAACAGTTTAATAAGATACGCTCATGGTTTTTCCAAAGCAGATTGCCATCCATAACACAAAATTCTAAAGCTTTCATTTTTAGGAACCTACATTTAGTTCTGGTCAGCCCTAGGGGAGCACACAGGTTTTGTAACACATAACAGATATCAGAATACCAGGGAGATTGTTCAAAGGCTACATTGATCTTTGGAGTCGCCAGCTTCAGTTCACTGTCCAGCTGGTTGATGTCCAAGGCTTGGAAATTTGTTTCAGACATTAATTTGGCCAAACCCTACCCTTTTATCAGTTTTGTAGGTTTTATTTCAATATCAAATTCTATAATGTTTGCAATCCATTTTCCTCTTCTGCCCTCTAAGTTTTCTTGAGTAAGTATGTCTTTAACAATTGGGATTGGTACATAGGCTATCACATGGGAGTATAGGACGTAGATCCTAAAGTCCTCAATAGCTTTTACCAAAGCATATTCTTGCTTTTCCATGATCTGGTACTTGAGGGGTGCATCTCTAAGAAGTTTGCTAAAGAAAGCAATGGGTTTCTCATTTGCTTGGTCATCTTTCTGTAGTAAAACAACAGCAATTGTGTGTTGGGAAGCAAAGGAAAATATGATAAATTCCCTATCAAATTGAGGGTTGGTTAAGACTGGGGTTTTAATGAGGGTAAACTTGATACCTTCAAAAGCTTGATTTGCTTCTACTGACCATTTTACTTTTGAATCCTTTTTAAGCATGTTATTGAGTAATCTTCTTAGTTCATCCAGGTTTGGGATAAATCTCCTTAGAAAGTTGATTTTACCTAGAAAGGCTTGTAATTCCTTTATATTTCTTGGATGAGGCATTTGGAAGATGGCCTGGATTCTCTCTGGGTCAATCCTAATGCCATCTTTGGAGATGATGTGCCCTAAGAGTTTACCTTCCTCCAAACTAAACAGGGATTTTTTAGGATTTAAGGAAATTCCATATTTCCTACAAGTTATGAATATCTGCCTTAGATGTTTCATATGTTCTTGGTCAGATTTGGAGAAAGGTGTGAGATCATCTAAATAAATGACAAGAAAGTCATGAATTTCTTTGGCAAAAGCAATATCCATTGCTCTTTGGAAAGTAGCCCCTGCATTCTTCAAACCAAAAGGCATTTTAACATATTTGAAGGTTCCCCATGGGGTCGTAAATGCAGTTTTGTCTTAATCAGTAGGATGAACTAAGATCTGGTTGAAGCCTCAGAACCCATCAAGTAAGGAAATTCTAGAGGCCCCCACTACTCTATGCAAGATGTGATCCATCTTGGGTAAGGGGTAATTATCTTTCAAGGATACTTGATTCAAGTTCCTTAGATCAACACAGAGCCTTATTTCACCAGTCTTCTTTCTTATGGGGACTAAGCTTGAAATCCAATTAGAGAATCTGATTGGTGCTATAATGCCTGCTTTAAACATTTTTTGTACCTCTTGTTCCATTGCTGGGAGGAGCATATGATTGATTCTCCTCAATTTTTGTTTAAAGGGCTTTTGATCTGGCTTGAGTGGGATAGCGTGTTGTATTACAAAGGTGTCATAGGATTTCATATCCTCATAACTCCATGCAAAGACATCCTGGAACTCTTTGAAAAGGTCAATGTATTTAGGCTTTTGGTCAGGAGGTAATGTAGCAGACAGTTTTATGACTTTAGGTTGTTTACCAGTCCCAATGTTATACTATTCTATGGCAGTGTTGAGGGGCTGCAATTTTGGTTTGCTGGAAACATCATTGGAGTCAAAAATGTCTTCTAAAGGAGCTAATCCTGTTGGAAGAAAATTGTCCTTTAATTGTATCATTTCAGTTTCATAGTCAGCAATCTCTTCACAATTAATTTGTTGGATTTCTTGTATGTTGTGTTTGTTGAAGATTGTAGGATGTAGTATTTGGTTAGCTGTTTTGGGTGATATTGCTTGGTTATTCTGTTTACCAAGTATTTGTGATTGACTTGCTGTCTCAAGTATTTGTGATTGACTTGTTGTCTCAAGTCTTTGTGATTGACTTGCTGTCTCAGGTCTTTGTGATTGACTTGGTGTCTTAGTGTCAATGTTTAGACCTGAAAACTCTTCCTGTAAAGTCAAGAAATTGTTTATTTGTATATCATCATCAAATACCTGCCAGTCCTTGACATTGTTTGGGAGAGATGGTCTGTGTTTTATCTTGGCTGTAAAATAGTGGTGGGGCTCAAAAGGCAGCTTACAGGTACTAGCAAATGTGGCCAAACTATGAGCATGAAGATTCTGGGCCCTAGGAATTTTGGCAATCTGAAATTCAGTGAAGGACTTTAGTAACTCAGCAACAGCGGACCTATAAGACCTCAGTCTTTTGTCATTGGTGACAAAATTACCTTTTACTTTTTGAATAACTAGGTCCGAGTCTCCTAGGATTGAAACTTTTATGGCTTGTAGGGATTTCACTAACTTAAGGCCTAGTAAGAGAGCCTCATACTAAGCCATGTTGTTAGTGCACCTAAAGTTCAGTCTATAGGCTTGGCCCTCTCAATGGCTGTTTTGTTTGTTGTGTATCCAAACTCTAGCTCCTGCCCCTAATTTGTTGACTGATCCATCAAATTCTAGGAACCATAAGATCTCTTGTTCTAGGGGAGACTTAATAATTTCTCTATGGTCTGGATTTGTGAATTGAAGTTTTGGTTCTTTATTTAGTTTGAATTTTAGAACAGTCTTCTCACTTGATGGGATCAGCTTTGTTTCTGGAGCAGCAGTTTGTTTATTAAAGTCCTGATCTTGTTTGAGTGTCTTGGTTTCATCATCATTTGATTTGACTTTTAGAACAATGTTCTCACTTGATGGGATCAGCTTTGTTTCTACAGCAGCAGTTTGTTTATTAATGTCCTGATTTTGTTTGAGTGTCTTGGTTTCATCATTATTTGTGTGACCTGTATTGTCGTTAAAGAGAATATATGAATCTATATCAGAATGGACAGCATATATGGGGAAGTTTTGAGGCTTTTCTTCAGTGCTGACCATGTATTTTATGAGTGACTCTCTGTATAGTCTCTTGGGTTGACCAAAGACTGTGATTGTGGCATATGACATGTCTAATTGAAGGGACCCTTGAAGTTTAGCCCCCCATGATCTTGATAATAACATTCCATATTTGGGTGGAATATCAGCAACGATAACATCCATCAAGATTGTTTTATTTGGGTATTCGACCAGGGATACACACAGGTCTTTTATCAAACCTAAACACTTAACTTGGCTGGAGTCAAATGAAATTAGGTCCTTATATGGCCTAGTAATATCTAGATTCAGCCTCTCCATGACTGATTTTGGCATCAGGTTATGAGAGGCACCTGAGTCCAACATTGCATTGTGTAGTATCTTATCATGGATATGCAAACTGACATAAAAAGGAAAGGTCCCTGTGCCTGCTGTTTTTCCATCAACCTCTGGACCAAACAGAAATTCTAGGGTGTGATCCAACACATTGACATTGTCTTTGTCTCGAGTGAGTTGGAGGGACTTCTTAATCTGTTGTTTGTAGATGTCATGCTAGGCTAGTTCTGTGATAGGAATGGCTATTTTCAGTTTGCCAATTTCAGCTTCCAAATCAAAGGGTTTTTCAGATTGGACCTTAGTGTTGTGGATGACCACCTCTTCTTTGTTTAGTAAGGTCTCTTCTTGATCCTTGTATTGATCTTGGGGCTTGTGTTTTTCATTCACCTCTTGAGGCTTTTTACTTGGATTAGGCTGTATAGATGATGCAACCAATGGCTTCTGTGTTGAAGGAAGTTGTTTAGTAACTTCTTCAATGATTACTTCCTTTGTAAGTGAATCAGTCATGTTAATTGGTTCTGTGACTATGACACTCTTAGGCTGCAGCCTGTCCTTTGTTTTTTCAGGCTGTGTTATGTTTACAGTCCTACTTCTTAGTTTGTATTGTTTATGAACTTCGTAAACAACTGTGTCATAGCCTTGTTTGAAGTCAAAAGACTCTCCTGACTTGGTTTGGAATTGTTCAATGTCATCATCTTTATGATCTTCTTGACTTAGAAACACTTGGTGCTGATCATTAAGGCCCATTAGGTTGATGTGGGTATCATTTACTTGCTCACCTGAAGTGGATGTTTCAGCATAGTTTTCCTGGAACGGGGGTCTTATCTCTGGGTCAGAATTAGCCTTGCCCACATTTGGGTTTTGATTTCTCCTAAAGTTTGGATTTCTATTAGGGTTGTTTTGTGGTGCTTCCCATGATGCTTTTCTCTCAACTGATTCCACTCTATCACCCAACCTCTTCATACCAGAGAATATTGCATCCAATTTCTAGTCAAAGGCTGAGGGTTCCTCTTTGTAGGTAACCCTTTTTTCCAATCTTGCCCTGTTCCTCTTGGCAATTAGGTTAGCCTCAACTGTGACAACAACCTTTTGTGCCTCTTCAAGGGTTTGAGGGGCTCTTTCTTTTAATTGATAAGCCATGTCAGGGTCAAATCCATCAGGGAATTTGTATAAGGCCAAATCAGGAGGAGGTCTTAAGTTTTGGGGTATTGCATTGTATACATTGTTGAACCTAGCACAATACTCTGGAACTGTCTCTTGAGGACCTCTCTTAATCATGTCATATTCACCAAGTATGTGCAAGGGATCCTTCTTTTTCTCCCATCTGTTGGTAAAGGCTTGGTAAAGCTCATTAGGGGTTGTGATGGTATTTGCAGGACAAAAATTCTCATCCTCACACTTTCATCATCTATCTCATAGTTGTCAAAGTGATCCTGCATCCTCTTGGCATGCTGAATAGCAGAGTAAGGGCCAGTGGAGTCAAAATATGAGATTTTGGCTTGGTAATCCTGAGGTAAAGCTGCAGGATTAGCAGGTAATTGCAGAGGTGCATATATCATAGCCATATTCACAAGGTTTTGGGGATTGACAAGGATAACTGGGACAAAAGGAACAATAGGTACCACATGGGTAACAGGTATAGTAGAACCTAGAGTGTTGGTCAAGGGAGTATGTGTGGGGGATGAAGATGTGGGAGGAGGACTTTGAGATGTGGATGGTGAACTAGGAGAGTTGGGGGTGGACCGAAAAAGAACCTTGATTGGAGTGGAGATGGGGTTGGGGTGAACTGTCTCTGGACTTAAGTCAGCAAGCTTATCTGGCTCTTGCTGCTTCTTAACAAACTTAGGGATTGTGTTAGGATTTTCAAAGACAGTGGGTGGATTTGGGTCAGGATTTGCCCTAGTGTACCGAAGATTCTTCTTGGAAGCCAGTTTCTGAGCTAGCCTTTTTGAGTTTTTTAGGAAAATTTATATCTTGCAAGGACTGGACAAGATTTTGAAAAGGCTATATATATCTCATAGCTAGTATGAAAGTTGGCTAATTTAGCTCTTCCCTAAAACTGTTAGTGTTTGGACAGAAACAGCTTTGAAGGTTTCTTGACTGATATTCAGATTTCAAGTTGTAACTTTAGGAGATATATAGTAATTAGAAAATCCTAGAGAGTCCCCAGGGGAGTCGTCATTTATGTTAACACCAAGGTTGTTCCCTTTGACTCCCAAGGGAATACGGCCAGGGTAACCACTAACCAATCTTTGCATTACAGCTTCTAGCCCAGCTGTGATCAGAGAGGGCTCTCTCTTTAAGGTTTGTCTCTGTTCTGTGGAGATTTTAGGCTAGGTATGAAATAGGGGTTTTGGTTTATGTTTGGTTGGAAGGATGTCTTTCTGTACTTAAAGTGGAAATCTGCAGATAATATTAGTCCATTGGGCAATGGAGTCTGTGGCTATTGGTTTCTTGAAATCTTGAGGTCGATGTAGCTAGAGTTATAGGGCCATTTAAATACTTCATGGAAAAAACTTGAAAGTATGATGGTGGAATGTGAACAACCAGTGAAAAGCAATTAAGAATTTTCCACTAAGCTGAGGTGTGAGAAAGAGACATATTCCACAGGACCAAACTTGAATTCCTGGAAACAATAATCCCTGTGGAAGATATAGTGTGAAAGGGTAGCATTTAAGAATTACACCTTCATTACTATAACTGAGGAAAAACATTCAAAATAGCTTAGATTGAGTTCAGGGTAATGTGTGATTAAATCCTGGAACTATTATTTTTCCTTGCTATTAGCTGTAAGACACAGGAAACATGAAAGAGATACGAAAGATAACAAAACACATAAAAAAGAGTTATAAGAAAAACTTATTGTGCCATGAAATACGCAGAAATCCTGTAACTCAGCCAAACACCACAAAGCATCAAGAAACACAGAGCTTTGGAAATTCCATCATATTTTGTATTACTTTTCTGAGAGTTTACAGTAAAAGAACAATAGAATAGATATCAACAATATCCGACATCCAACGTCCAACCCCTGCTATCTTATGCGAGGGGGAATATATAGAAGTATCTCATACAAAATATCTCAGGCATTGAGTCATCTGAGAAATAAAATATCTTCATTAACTCGTACAGAAATAGTAGATAAGAAGTTATTACAGCCTTTAATACAACATAAATTCTCTTTACTCCTGTCAGAAGATTTCAACCTTTGGAGCTCACTGAGTCAGTTGATGCTTTGTTATAACTGCTGAATGGCGTGTCTGTGCAGCTCTGTCCTTCTGTAGCTTTTCGGCCCTGTCACCTGTGACTGCCAGTGCTGCTGTGGTGGCCGAATGGTTGTGTTGAGTTGGCTCAGCCTCTCTCTGCATACATGCTGATATATCCTTATTTTCCTGTGTATGACAATTTAAATATTTCAAAAGGAAAAAACATAATTACTGGCTTTGGTTTAGCAATAATTGTATCAAACTATTCCAGACTTCCTGTGT
>APFE030704036.1:27434-46856 GCA_000404065.3 Pinus taeda | reverse complement strand
TTCTATGTTCATTTCATTAACTATACTTTTATGTTTAAAATAAGTTATTATGAGAGACAATTGATTGTAAATCACTTTACCCTTAACTTTATTGGCAATGAAATTGATAATCTTTCAATTTTTGTTCCCCTTAAATATCTTATATTGTGCTATTATTAAATCAATCTATGTATCACTTTGGTCTAGCTTCATGAAGTAGAGTTTGGGATACAATGTTAATGAAATTGATAATCTTTCAATGTTTGGTCCATTTAAATCTCTTATATTGCGCTATTATTAATTCAATCAATGTATCGCTTTGGTCCCGTTTACCAATTAGACTTTGGGATATTATGTTTTAGAGCATCAAAACTCTAGCCTAGATAGCATCACACACACCATATTTTAATACAAAATGGTTCACATTGTAAATAGCAATGCTGCCTACCAAGATTACAAACTCTAAGAAGGAAAAACAAAGACCCATATCCCATACTGAAACCCACAATCTGGATGTCACTTACCCTAATTAGACTATACAAGATTGACGAGGAGTTAAATCAAGATTTCTAATTAATACCGATTTACTTTCTAAAGTTTTAGGAAGTTTAATATCGCATTTAAAAGGCTTAGAAAGATAATAATGCTAACAGTCATTCAATTTAAGGGAACCAATATTCATGTCAGTTGCTGTTAACTCACAAACATTCCAAAGTGTTCTTCAAATCTTTGTTTCATGGATCTGATTCAAGGGGAATGAACTGCTTGTTGAGGAAAGTCTATAACTTTATTAGCACAAGGACCTGTATAAATCTAAGTCTTGTAAGAAAGGTAGTCAAATAGACAATAGCTGATTGACAAGAATAATGGATTCTAGCAAAAAATTAACAGGATCAAACATTTGCCAGTAGGAGCTACTGATAATATTTATACAGGTTCAACAATTTATTCCCAAGGGTGATCTAACTAACAAATACAAGTTGCATTGGCCAATGACAAGGTTCAAACCTGGATGTCCAAAAAAGGCATGTTATGCATGTACCTTATTGATGAAGGAGAACTGCCTACTCCTAAGGAGTCTTGAAAACCTCCAAGGGAGGGGCAGATAAAGATCAATTTCAATGAGATAACAAAAGAAAACCACAGAAGCCATGCTGCGGAAGAGACTTCCTTCTGGATCACAGGGGTCAGTTCAAAACAATATCAATGAAAGGATTAGGGGGGGTTATACAAACAAGCAAGCTAAAGTCAATGCCTTGATTGTAGAGATAAGAGATTACAAATTCTTGGTATCCAAGATATTGCAGTAGAAGGGGACTCAAATAATCATAAACACCAGAAAGGCAAGGCTTATCCCCAAAACCTCGATTTCTAGTTCTCGGGTGGAGAATTATTTTTCTTTTGGAGCTCAATCTTACCTTCCTCTTCTTACTTTTACGGGCTCTTCTCTACATTGCTTGCATTATGCTTCTGCTACTAACAGTTAATTTTATTGCGAATTTTGTCGTTTCAAAATACTCCCCGATTTCGTGGAACCGGATCCACTTTACATGAGGTAGTGAGCTCATTTTGGATTATGAATTTTGTTGGTCTGTTTAACTCTTAAATATATATAATTTTGTTTCGAATTAGAATATCAGACTTATAGAAACCAACCTCCCCACTTAACAATTAAACCTATTCTCACATAAAACATTATCATATATTTTATATATTAATCTGATAAACTTTACAGCAAATTTATCATATTAGACGATGCACTTATAAGTTCATACTACATTATGAACTTTGACGAAATTTATCATGTTAGACGACGCACTTAGTTCATGCAATGCTAACTAATTTTGACTTCCAATAAAAACATATATGAGAAGCTCAGGAGAGATTATAGTTCTGCCGACTCAAATAATCATAAACACGAGAAAGGCAAGGCATAGTTCTCAAGCCTCCAACTTGTTGATAAACCTAGGGGCTTTACATTTACCGAGGGAGTGGGTTGAAGGGTTCCCTAATTTTTTAATTATTTAAATTATTAGAAGAGCTTCTAGAGAGAATTAGTTGAGTGCAAATCTGCATTGTTAAGTTATGAGAAATTGTAGGAGTGAATATGCCCAGCTTGTAGATGGTGGTTGAAAGATCGAATGGAAAAGGAACACAATTGTGAATGTGCCTAGCCTATAAGACTGTACCCAACCTATAATGATTCAGCACTCTGTGAAACGATGAACGTGCGGTAAATGAAATGTATGGGGAACCTGTTAATATCCCCAGCCTTGTAGTTGAATGGCAATGCCTTAAGGCATGCATCATGTCATAAAGAAATTGTATGCAGCATTACAGTTTGAAGATGAGCAATTGCAGAGACAGAGCATGTTAAGCATATAAGTTTCAGATCGGAAAAATCTGAAGGTGAAATATTGGGGGTGGCATATTTGTTTTTATTGTTTATAATTTAAGGTTTCTTGATCTGAAAATGTTCTTAAGGGATTTTATTTATATTTCCATGCAGCAGTTGATGTTTTCCTAATTTAAATTTGTTTTATGGTTTATAATTTAAGGTTTCGTGATCTGAAAAGGTTCTTTAAAAATGTAAATATGTTTTTACTGACAATGGTTTCGGTCAAAAATCTGGAAAAAAGTAAAAGCAAAAACTGTGTTTTTTTCAAAGAAATAACAAAAATGTAAATATGTTTATACTGACAATGGTTTCAGTCAAAAATCTGGAAAAAAGTAAAAGAAAAAACTGTGTTTTATTTTTCAAAGAAATAACAAAAATGTAATATTTACAGTGAAAAAATTAAAAAAAATACTGTTAACAGCAGTGAAAATACCTGTTAATTGTAATAACGTAATTGTCCTCCTTGCTGATTGGCTATGGAAAGTAGCACTACCAACCAATACACTCTGAATCCGTGGATGTTTTTGGTAGCTTTTAAAGCAATTAACTCCAACGCGTCACTGCGGCTTTTCTCATTCGCCCTCTTTCCCACAGGCCAGTTTATAATAACATAGAACTAACATGCTTGAATTCCTAACATAGAATTAACATGGAATCAGGATAGATATAACATGCTTGAATTCCTCACCCCTCTTATCCAAACCACTAGAGGTCAATCAAAACAAAGAAGAGTTCTGCAACTAAAACAGAGGTTGTAGAGGGCCCCAGTAATGGATGACTAGAAAGGGAGAGGAAAGGGTACTGGCAATGAGATTTTAGCTATGGAAATAAGGAGAAGGGCTCCATCGAGATTGATGAATAATCATTTTAGCCAAGCGGCCAATTTCGCTATGCCTCCTATATGATAATTCACAGGCCAGGAAAAACACAGCTAGCAGATTTGAAGGCCAAGCTTCTGCGGTCTCCGTCGTGAAATTCACTGCATGTCACTCTCTAATGCATGCATATTTTCTTACGAAAATGCAGGACAGCAGGAGACCAGCAAGAGCCACGTCGTCCAGGCAGAGAAAGATTAAAAGCATACACAGAAAGGCCGAATCTTGGAATGCCCTAAAACAACCAAAAAGAGTTTACTTGGAGAAAATATTATTAACAAAAAGCAATTAGTGTCTCTCTATATACATTTAGGTTTAAGTCACCCAGATGATAAAATTAGAAGTTTCAGGCCTGAACCATGGAAGAAAGTATGGAAAAGGAGCCAAAAAAATCAAATCTATCAGGTGACGAGCATCCATGGACAATCCAATTTTTTAAAATAATTTCAAAATCATAATATGAAATTCATTATTTAATTACCAAAATTAATATGAAAAGACAAAGGTTCCCTGTGTTGGTATTGAAGTAATTGCAGGGAAAATGATCCCACTTTTTTGTATGCTATTTTCTGCCATGGATCATAGAAAAAAGAAAAAATGAAATGTGGGTATTGAAGTAGGGAAAGGAAAATAGCGTGGAAAGAGTCCAAACACAATTTAAATACTCCAGATCAAGCAAGAACCCCAAAAAAGAACTCTCGGCTATTAAAAAGAATCCATAAATTCGTAAAAACACCAACTGAATCTATAAATTCGTAAAAACACCTAACTCTTTCTACACAAATTGAAAAATATAAATATCAAAGCAGAATGAGCAACTTACAGATCTATTTGTATTCAATCTTGCTCCTTCACATCGCAGAAACAACCGGATCCAGATGTATATATTGGAGCATAATGTGAAATTCTGTGAAATTGTTGTATACGAAATGACAGGTACCTAGTCACGAGTCACGGCATCAGTGATCACCGATTCACCACTTGTGTATTCCCACAAGCCAGTTTATAAGCTCACGAGTCACAGCATCAGTGATCACCGATTCACCACTTGTGTATTCGAAACAACAAATTCCTCTGTGTATTGAATTTGGGGAATTGAGAATCGAATTAGAGATGAGGAGAGCCCAGGAAGAAGAGGGTTGGGTGCGGGGTGCCAAATTGCCAATGGCCATAAATTCATAATGTCCAGATTCAAAACTTTTTTCATTATTATCTCTGTATGTGCCGATTTAGCAGTTTTAGATTTTAGAAACTTGCATCATATGCATAATGAAAAAACAACCCAAAAAGAAAGAAACTGTTATTTTTGAAATAAAAGTTTCTCAAAATTTAAAATTTAATCCCCAAATTTAACATTTTTAAAATTTTAATTCTAAAAAAATGAAATTTAAAAAAAAGGTTAGCCCTTCTTAAAAAATTTTAAAATATTATTCAATTTTTTTTTTAAATGTCAAAAATCATATTTTAATTCTTTTTTGACTTGTAAAAATCTCTCCCTACTTCTCTGACGTGCCAGAGGCCCTTTGAAGGGCTCTCACGTGTTCAATTTTGAACCCTGGTTGGAAGGCAAGCAGGTGCTAAAATGACGTTGAGCACTAAATTTTTTTTATGTATTTGGGCAAGTGGTTGAATACATTGCGCTTCTGCTATGTTTCCTCTTTTCACTGTTTTTTGGTTCCTGTTCACTATTTTTTGGGTCAAAATTGGTAACTAGTGGGGTGATAAAGTAAGCGTTGTCAAAATATATTCAAAATTTATTTTTATTTTTTAATTTAATTTTATTCGTAATTTTAATTTTTATTCAAAGTATTTAATTAATTAGTTTTTTTTTAAGATTTTTTGGAAATGTGAAATGTGAATAAAATATTTTAATATGAAATAATGTTTAATATACTTAAACGGTTTCCTTATTTCCTTTTTCTCGGGTGAAAGGGGACTCCGGCAAGGCTACTCCCTTTCCCCCCTTTTATTTATTCTTGTAATGGACACTCTCAGCGTTCACCTAAGAAGGGATGTTTCGATGGGGACGGTAAGACCACTTTGCATTAACAGAGGGATATCATTTTCTCGTAATCTGTTCGTAGATGATATTCTTCTTTTTGCTATGCTTTGTAGGCAAACATGGAAAAATCTAAATGACATTTTAAGATCTTTCCAATAAGCTACAGGTTTATGTATCAACGAAAGAAAATCATCTTTTTTTTATGGAAAGTTTAATATGGATGATATGGACAATATCTCACAACTTTTTAGGATACAAGCAGTTTCCATCAATGAAGGCGTGAAATACTTGGGTTATCAACTCAAACCCATGGGCTACTCCCTAATTGACTCGTCTTGGATCCCCAACAGATTTTCGAAAAGGATACCAGGATGGGAATTCAAATGCCTTTCATTAGCTGGCAGGATGATCCTCACTCAATCTGTGCTTGCTCAAATTACTGAATATTGGGCACACGTCTATTACATCCCTACTGGTATCATAAAAAAACTAAACAATTTAATAGCCACCTTTATATGGGGTGGCAAAAAGGAGAAGAAGAAATTCCATCTTTCAAAACTATCCAATATCACCCTCCCCAAGAAAATGGGGGGTTGGGGCATAATGAACCTTTGCCGTTTTGGTGTAGCTCTCTTATGTAAATCCCTTTGGAAAGCGGTTTTTGGAGATTGCTTATGGAGTAATGCTATAAAAATGAAATACCTGAAAGGTAGAGACTTCATATTTTGGTACAAACACAGAACACGGGGTTCTTCACAATGGTCGGCTATTTGGAGGAGTTTCCAAAAGGTGTTTCATTTCTTCTACAAGAATCTCGTATGGAAGTTTCAAACTAAAAACAAGATTTTTATCGGCATTGACCCTATCAGGGGAATAGATATGGATTTCTCTTTCCCTCACCAGATTTTAATCTATCTTTATCATAAAGGTATATTTTTCTAGGCATAAGTTATTAAAGACTAGTAGGGAGCCATCCCGAGTTGGAAATCTGCTCGTGAATTGGGTCTAGATGATTTCATGTCTGCTCAACGGGAAAAAGTTTTATGGGAGATGAAACATGATGGAATATACAGAACAAAGGGAAATGACAGCATGGCCTGGTGAGATGGAAGAGGAAAAACAAACGTATTGGTAAGAGATATATATCTATCCATAACAGTAGACCAACATGAAAATTTCTGGAAATCAGAGTGTCCTCTAAAAATTATACTATTTTCATGGTTAATATTCCATAATAAAAACCTCACGTGGCCCAATCTTCAAAAACAAAACTGGCAAGGCCCTGCAATATGCTCTCTCTATCTATCTGAGACAGAAGACAATTTTCATATGTTTCTACATTGTCCTCTCACTCTGATCTTGTGGAGACAGATGGCTACTCATTTTGGTTTTACTATCAGTCCTCATTCCTCCATGATGGACGCTTTCGAATGGTGGAGTGGCCAGAAAACCATATGGCGACCTATTCTTCCTATTGTGTGCTGGTTTGTTTGGAAATGGAGGAACATAAAATTATTCCAAAATAGTAGAGAGGATTTCAGACTTCTATATGAAAAAATCATTCCTTTCTATTCTTCAATGTTGCCATATATACCCCAGCATTTGAAGCATCATGAGATAGAAGACATCAATCAACAAACAAACTTTCCACGAGCTCATTTCGATGGTGCGGCTAAAGGTGGACGATGTGCATGTGTTTTTTACATATGTATTGATAAGGAACAACATTACTCTATCTACTGGAATGGTGGCAATGGGACCAACAACAAAGTTGAAGCCATGGCTTTGCATGGCCTACTCACCTTTTTCTCTTTTTTGGACATAGGTCCCATTCAAATCTTCGGGGACTCCAAGATCATTATAGATCATGTTTTCAGAATACAGTCCATAAAAAATGACAGTCTTAAAGGATGGCTACACAAGATTTCATCAATATGGAAGTGGTCACTCTATCCTATATCTCATATCAGGAGGTCTCAAAATAAGGAGGTGGATGAGCTTTCAAAGAAGGGACTGGAATCTCAATGCCATGTGTGGTACCTAAACATCACGGTAGAATCCAACTCATACTGTATTTTACCATTCTCTATGCCCGCTATATACGTTTCATGAGTCGTTTCTCTTATTTCTTTCATATGAACAAGTAGAAGATTTTTACTTGTTCCCCTTTATGCACAAAATCATAAATTTTACTTACAGTAATCTTTTTTGGTATAATCATCACATATGGACAATGATTTTTTGGAACAGTATGAAATGCCATTTTGATGTACAGTTCTTTTGTTCGTATCTGGCTTTGTTCGTACTGGCCGGAATATGGTCAATTTCCATATATGTATTCCACTATTAGAAATATAATCAATATACAACTTTTTCTTTCTGAAAAAAAAAATTACTTAAAAAATATATTAGTAACAAAAAAAAAGTTAATGTACTCTTATAAAATGACTTAATACACATGTTATGTAATCTCTATAACATTCAAAAATACAATTTGAACAATACAAAATGACATATTTTTGCACTCTAAAATAACTTTGCACCTAATGGAATTTGAATCTCTTGATTTATATATAGTTGTCCATATGACCTAATAAAATTTTATATAAAGTAATTAGAAGTAAAAAAGAAATGAGTAAGATGTTTAAACCTTATATTTTTCAAAAATATTTTACTACGTGATATATTTTAATGTTGTATAGGATAAAATATCCAATGTGCAATATGAATAAATTATTTTAATATGAATTAATGTTGACCTATACTTAAAAATATAATAATAACAAAAAACCAATTTAATGTACCCTTATAAAATCACTCAATACACATGTTATGTAATATGTATAGCATTCAAAAAATACAATTTAAATAATAAAAAATTACACATTTTATTTGCACTCTAAAATAACTTTGCACCTAAAGCAATTTGATCCTCTTTGCTCATGTTAGATCCATGGTTAAGATGGAACTATGTTGGTTGAGCTGAGAGGCTCATTCTACAACCCAGTGTAAAAGTGATGTGTAAGTATGTTCCCCTATCTTACAACAAAAATAAAGTATTCTCTAAACAGAAAAGCAATGTCGGTTCTATTAAAAAAGAAAAAAAGATACACTATGTATATTTAAATAGTTGTCCATATGACCTAATATAATTTTATGTAGAGTAATTAGAAGTAAAAAAGAATATGTGAGTAAGATGTTTAAACCTTATATTTTCCAAAAATATTTTAACACTGTGATATCAACTTCATAAATATGTATATATAGAAGAAGAAAAAAAAAATGTTAAAAGAAAATATTTAATTTATGTATAGAATCAATCCATGTAGCTGAACCTAATAGTTTCACGAGCTCTGGCGAAAATCGACTGCGAACTCTGCTCTAGGGTTTAACGCCCTGCCCTGCCATTCCAGAGTCAGCTCTGGCAGCGCAGTTCATCAGACTGGCTGATCTCCACTGTAGGGGACGAGGACTGACCTAACAAATGCTCAGCGGGGGGTCCACAGGGACCCCATCCTTCAGGAATATTGTAATGCATAAGCAGACAAGAAAAGAAGGGTTAAAGATCACGGGTTACGGAGAAAGCAGAAACCCAGGCAGCTCTAGAAAAGACAAGGAGCAGAAAATGTCAGCAGAATATGGAGGAGGTTCTAAACAGCCGGATAATGCGAACAAGGAAAAGGAAAACAACACCCTTGGGGCTGCTGCAAATCGTCAAACTGAGGGCCCAAAGCAGACCCAGGCAACCGATGAAGACGAGAAAGAGAAGCAAAGGAAAAACGAGAAGGAAAAGACAAGGAATCACCCATCACCCCTGGTACAAACAACGCCCCCCAAGGAGCTTGCAAGCCAAAGAAGAACGAGGCACTCAGAGTGGTCTATACAGACCCAGAGATACAAGCTCACAGAGAGCACATGTCGGAGCATGCGGTCATATGAAAATTTATGGGGTTGTGGCCAACGGAGCGAGCCCTATGCCAGTGGATCAAACAACACTGGAGACCCAAAGGTGACATTAATTTACACCTAGGAGCTAAAGGCTTTTTTATTGTTGTCTTTACAAACCTAGAAGATAAAGATAGGGTGTTCGATGGAGGTCCATATTTTTTTCTTCTGCGGGTCTCTATATGAGACCTTGGAAACCCAACTTCGTCCCTGAAAACGAGACCTTCACTCAGGTTCTCGTTTGGATCCGACTTTTCTCCCTCCCCATAGATTATTGGGGTTTAGCAACTCTCAAGCAAATAGGAGACAAGCTGGGCACCTTTATCAAAGCTTCTGAAGCAACCATTCAACGCAGATACACCTCTTGTGCCAGAATTTGGGTCGAACTGGATGTATCTGGAGCCCTGCATGAAGGTATTTGGCTGGAGTTTTGGGATGAAGACTATTTCCAAACCATTGACTACGAACAAATCCCGTTTCGATGTAGAAAATGCCATGAACACGGGCATCTAGTAAGGGATTGCCCTCTTAATAGAACGGAAGAAGCAAGCAAACCCTTGCCCGAGGTGCAAAATCAAGAGATATTCACCAAACCAAAAGCCAGACAAAGAGCTAATAGAAGGAGACCAAATAGAACAGGGGCTACCCCAAGCAGCATCCTCAACCCCTTCAGGGTACTGGAAATAGACACAGATACAGAAGAGATAAGGGCAGATGAGAGGGACACAGAGGAGCCAGAGAACCAGCCAGACACCAACAGGCAAGAACAGGGTGAAAACCCCCACAGTCCCAAAGACAATAGGCAAGAACAGGAAAGCACCCAAGACAAACATACGAAGATGTTAAACAGTGATGGGGGCAGTGACGAACTGGAACTAAATGAAGCCTTGGAAAAAGCAAGTATAAACCTTCCAGCACTAGAGGAAAACTGGAAGGTGCAAGGCATTGAAAATGTTCCAGAAGAAGAACTAAAAAAGATTAGCGATCTCTTCATTGCAAGATAGAGGGCCGAACTTGCCAGGCAGAACAGGAGACTGGGAATTGCAACAGGCACAGGCAACCACTCCAAAAACACCTCCCTCAACCCAACTGGCTTCAAACAAAAAAAGAAAAGGGGAAGAAGGACAAATGGAGAGGTACTACATGACCTAGGGATTTTAATGCTGAACTCAGGTAAAATGAAGGCTCTAGAAGCCTTCCCTTCTTACCATTTTTAAAACCTAGTTATCAATGAAAATAATATCATGGAATGCAAGAGGGCTCAACGGCCAAGCAAAACAGAGACTTCTCATTAGGAAGTTCCAAACAGAAAAGCCGGACATTATGTTCATTCAAGAAACAAAATGCGCAACCTCTCACATGAAAAGCATCAGTAAAAAATTAGGTAAGCCCCTCGACTTCATTGAAATTGCCAGTCAAGGATGGGAAGGAGGTATCACCACCCTTTGGGACACAAGAGCAATCAACGTCCTTGCCTCAGAAGCCACCCGAGCCTACATAGAAACGGAAATACAAATCACAGGTAACTCTGAAACCTATCTCTGCGTTAATGTGTATGGCCCTCAAAGATTAGAAGAAAAACTCCATTTTCTCAACTCTCTCAGAAATCTGCAATCTCGACATCACACCTCAAAAATCATAATGGGTGGATACTTCAACATGATCACCTCCCTCCTGGAGAAGAAGGGAAGGTTAAGAAAGCTCAACAGGGATGCAGGGGCCTTTGCCGATTTCATTGAAATAGCAAAGTTGGTGGATGTGCAGCCTTCCTCCAGCTCCTACACCTGGAACAACAAAAGGGGCGGAGAAAATCTCATCGCCTCCCACCTGGATAGATTCCTCATCTCACAGAGTATAGTCTAAGAGGGCATCACTGTCAACTCTGACATTCTCCCTAGTGGGGGTTCGGGTCACTGGCCCATCTCACTAGAGGCTGCCTTCCTGGGCACTCTGAGAAACAAGCCATTCCGCTTTGAAAAATTGTTTTTACAGCACCCTAATTTTGTCAAATTGCTAGAGAAGTGGTGGAAGGAACCACTAAATATCCAAGGAACCAAGATGTTCAAGCTTCAGAGCAAACTCAAGCATATTAAAAGCAAAATCAAGCACTGGAACATCATGGAATTTGGCAACATTTTTAAGGAAAAATCCATAACAGAGGACAAGCTCGAGAACATACATAAAAGTTGGACCTCTGGCAACATCACTGAGGAATCAAAAGAGCTGGAAAAAGAACTAATGACCCAATGGCAACATAGAAGCCTACAAGAAGAAACGCTCTGGAAACAGAAATCCAGAGTGCAATGGCTTAAAGAGGGCGAGCAAAACACAAAAGTCTTTCACAGGTCCACCCTTGATTACAGAAGTGCAAACAAAATTCTCAATCTTAAAAATGAAGCGGGCGACACTCTTCACAATCACAAGGAAATTTCCTCTCTCCTCACAGAGCATTTCAAACACATTGCCCAGGAAACGCAAGCAGATAGAGTAGAAGCAATTAACACTCTAACGCAATCCATCCCCAAAGTGGTAACAAATGAACAAAATCTTACTCTCCTCAAAGAAATATCAATGGAGGAAGTGGAGGAGGCCATAAAGAGCATGCCAAATGAAAAAGCCCCTGGACCAGACGGCTTTACTATTAATTTCTACAAAGCTTGTTGGCCAACCATCAAATCAGAAATCTAGGAAGTGGTTGAAGACTCAAGACGCTCAGGCACCATTCTCAAATCACTCAACTCCACCTTCTTGGCTTTAACCCCAAAGGAGGAGAATGCTCATACCCCTGAGAAGTTCAGACCCATCGCACTCTGTAATGTGATCTACAAGATCATTTCTAAGGTCATAGCTAACAGGCTTAAGCCCATCCTACTTAATCTCATTTCAGAAGAACATTCTGGATACGTAGAGGGCAGACAAATTCTAGACAATATCCTCTTAGCACAAGAAATGGTGCACACTCTTCAGACCATGAAAAAAGCTGGGATGCTTATGCAACTGGATCTATCCAAGGCATTTGACAAGGTAAATTGGAATTATCTGGAAGCTGTTCTTGCAACTTTTGGCTTTGATCAACAATGGATCAATTGGATATTAGCTATAATCAAGTCCTCCTCTTTCTCCATTCTCGTCAACGGTTCACCCTCAAAAACCTTCATCCCTTCCAGGAGCATCAGGCAGGGAGACCCTCTCTCCCCTTTCCTTTTCGTGATCCTCATGGAAGGCCTAAGCCGTCTCATCCACAAAGCTAAAGAAGAAGGCAATCTCAGGGGTCTCCATCCTCTGCAATCTATTCCAGCCACAACGCACCAACAGTTCATGGATGATAGCCTGCTGCACAGTACCCCTACAGTGAAAGAAGCCCTGGCTTTCAAATCCATCCTAATTCTATTCAACAAAGCCTTAGGTATGGAAATCAATCATGCTAAATCTAAGATTTTTTTTTTAATACTCACCTTGCAATCCAGAAGCATCTCTCAAGCATTCTAGGGTTTAAACGGGGTAATATTCCCTCTAAATACCCGGGCGCCCCGCTTATGCCCAAACCCTGGCAAAAGCATCATTGGGAAAGTACTCTAGCAAAACTAGAAAACAAATGCAGACACTGGACGCACATAGCCCTAAACTTCGCGAGCAAACTAGTCCTAACCAAGGCTATCCTGTAAGACATACCTCAATACATGTTGTCCATCCTGTCTGCCCCTCAAGGCGTTCTACATAGGATCAGGACAATCCAAAGATCATTCTTATGGAAAGGCAACGCGGAAAAAAGCAAATGGGCTTTAGTCACCTGGAATAAGCTGTGCAAATCAAAATCAGTAGGTGGCCTCAATTTAATAGATCCCCTTACTTCCAATATTACCTGTGGAGCCAAGTTATGGTGGAGATGGCTTAAAGAACCTCACCTTCCATGGGCGAGACATTGGAAGGAGAAATACACTCCCAATTGCAATGAGTAGGATCTAATTCGGCTACAGGAAGTTCCGGAAGGATCGCCCATATGGAACCTCGCCAGACGCAATCGAAATATTATTCAAGATCACAGTTTCTAGGAAATTTACAATGGAGAAACAACGTTCTTTTGGGAGGACGCTTGGCAGCAGCTTCCTAGCCTTGCAACGCCAGATTTGGAAAACTACAAAAGGGAAGCTCAGACAGGAGGCAACTACAGAGTTAGTCAGTACTGGAGCCCGGATAGCAACGAGCAGGAGTGGAGAACCTGGAAGCCCCCAAACTCCATCAGCTTCACTGCAGATAATGCACAAATTCAGAGCCTCCTAACCACTCTCAACAAAAGAAAAATCCGAACTTCCACAGTCAGGGATCAGCTCAGATGGGGAATGAAGGGGAATGGTAGCTACACCCTAAAAGAAACTAGGATGCAATTGGAACAGAATGAGCAAGGGGAAACCTTGCCCTGGAGTACCAAGGTCTGGGATAGCCTCTTTTGGCCTAAAATCAAAACATTCCTCTGGCTCCTCATGCGAGGCAAACCCCTTACTTGGGATAACTTACGGAAAAAAGGCTTCTCCAGCCCTTCCATATGTCCCATGTGCCGCACTGCAGAAGAAACTATAAATCACCTGTTCAATTCTTGCGATTGGGCAAACAGCATATGGACGTGGCTAGAAAACATCATGCAACAATCTAACAGGGACACAAATTCCATCCAGAACATAATTACTCAGTGGCCAGGTGACTTTTCGAACAATCACAGAGTAAACAGCATATGGAAAATAATCCCAGGCTTTATAACATGGACTATCTGGAAGGAACGGAATAGGCATATCTTTCAAAATGAACAGAGGAATTTAGAGTTCTCTCAGCTTACCTTATCCATAAATATCCACGAACTAATCTCCGCTAAATGCACTGCTTCTCCAGACACAAATCTCTCACCCAGGGACCAGCGCATTCTGGTAAGCTTCAAGTTGGAAAATGGGAACAACTCTCCAACTGTAAGCAGCAAGAACGAGCCGCGAACTGAACAGCAGGGATGGCACAAGCCCCTGACAGGCTTTCTTAAGCTAAATTTTGATGGGGCCTCCAGGGGCAACCCCGGTCCGGCTGGCATTGGAAGGGTTATCAGGAACCACAAAGGGGAAATCCTATATATCTACAGTCAAGCCTTGGGCGAAGCCACCAACATTGAAATGGAATTCGCAGCACTGGAAAAAGGCCTTCGAATTCTGCATACAAACCAAATTTCCAATGCCGTCATAGAGGGAGACTCAGAAGTGGCCATAACAGTGGCCAGATGAATATACAATGGCAATCTGGCAAGCAAGGTTACGAAGAATTGGTGCCTGGCTCAGGGAATCGAAAACATAGCCAATTTGCTTCGTGAAATGAAAGGTCTAACCTTTCAGGCGATCAGACGAAAAGGAAATACGGTGGCGGACCACCTGGAAAATGTTGGGATTGAGAACCCCAATGCTCCGAGGGATAGCTGGTGGGACGATATCACATGTCTTGACCTTAAGGGAACCTACATGCAGCTTGCCAGTAAGGACATCACCCCGGCAGAAAGCGACGATGGAACGACAACGGTTCTGAGGTTTCCTGCAAGACCCCATGCTGACTAAGCGCACCACCTTAATTACGGATGAGGCCGAAGGTCAATCGGCACAAGGCATATCCGTCAGTGGCTGCAGAACATAAGATTTGTACCTCCCCATGATCTTCTTTGATCCTCGACGCCGTAAACAAGGCAGGACGCAGCTTACCTGGCTTGTTGCGGACGAGGGAGAGATTGATGACAATAATCGCCAGCAATTATTTTCTAATCCCACCATTCATCCTTCTCGCTGCAATAATTACAACCGGATGGGCAAGTGGCCCTCCCATCCAATGCCACCCTCCAACCATCCTACGGCCTGCGGTTATTTAACTACGTCCCTGGCAGCCAAGGAAAGAATTGTTTTATCGTCTTGCAAGGTGAAGCTCCTTCCCGCTGCCAACATAACACTGGTAATCTCCGTGGCAGTCACCTACGCCATGAAAGGGGATAGCTGCCGTAACCAGTTGGCTATAAAGGATCTCCACCAGGCCCAGGAAATGTATGAAACTCGAACCTCGCAGCGGAACAAACAAAAGCTGAATGAGCTAGAAAGTAGCGTGAAAGCAGAGGAGGCTCAAGTTTCCGACCAGCAGCTGGGGAAGGAGGTTAATTGGTTGCAGGACCCGGGCACCACCTTTACGCGGGCCACCCAATTTGTCAGAACCCAGGCGGAGGCGTGGAGAATGAAGACTATGCTGGTGAAAGTGTTGGAAGCGCAGGAAGAGCAGGACGAATGGGTGCAGAAGCTCAAACATCAAATGGACGCCATGGAGCACGACCATATGTGCATGGTGGAAAGCATTGAGTTCAAGTTATCCTCGCTGGACCAGCAAGCCGACATCATCAACAAAAAGCTTACTGTGCTCATCAAGCTCATGAGGAATGTGGTTGGTACCGAGGGTATTACTGGGGAGACCTCTGGCGTCCCTCCAAGCAACCCGCCGAAGCAGGGGTCTGGCAACCCACCGAAACAGGGGTTAGCCCACCGCTGATGGTCGTTGCCGATGTCCCCCTTTTTTGTTGTCGCGTTCAATCCCCCACTCTTGTCATTATGTACTCAGTTCTTGATATTATGTACTCAGTTCTCTTCTTATGGTTTTGCTGCAATTTTTTCAGACAGAGATATCAGTTTTTGGCCATCTTGCAGTACCTTCTCGGCCACCCTGCGAGGTGAGCATGTTTTGTGAATGTATACCTTCTCGGCCGCCCTGCGTGGTGAGCCTGTTTTCTTTTAAATGCCAATGTATACCCCAGTAGCTAGGCGCGCTGTTAAGCAACCCTCAAATCTGCAGCAGCAGAAGTTTTGTAATATATTTACTCTATGTTAATACAAATGCTTATTTACACAAAAAAAATGTTGTATAGAATCAAATATCCAATGTAGAAAATGAATAAATATTTTAATATGCTTACCTAAAAATGTATTAATTACAAAAATAATTTAATATACCCTTATAAAATGACTCAATACACATGTTATGCAATCTCTATAACATTCAAAAATACAATTTAGACAATAATAAATTACACATTCTTTTTTCACTCTAAAATAACTTTGGACATAAAGAAATTTGATCCTCTAGACTAGTGGTTAAGATGGATCTATGCTAGTAATAATAATGCAAAGTGTAATTTAATTGTTAGTTTTTTCTTCTTTTTTTTTCCCTTACATATTTTGTAGTTAATTTTATTTAAAATTTGGTACCAATTTGTTGTAATAATAAGATAAATTTATATAATCTAAATAATTTAAATGTCTTAAAAGGTGTTGTAGTTTTGAATTTATTTATGAATTCTCACCAAAAATTGTAGTGCATGATTTCCTTGAGAAAAACCAAAACATCTAACAGTTAGACTTGTTAAACACAACCATGACGAAGAGGAAAATATGAAAGATAAGCATTACATGCATATATTATTCACATGATATAAATTTTTAATACATTGGAGTAACTTTTGGATTCATCTTCCAAGGTCTCTTGGACTCCCCTTCATTGTTCGACTTCCTCACCATAACCCTTAGGTGATTAGGTGTCCAATATTCCCCGCTTAATCTGAAGGGGTATATACTAGTCCAAGAAGAGAGTTGTAATACAAAATCTGAAAACACGCATGGCCGCACTAGACTGAATGTTAAACCCAAATCTAGCAAGAAGTTGAAATATTCTGGTAGAGGAACTGTTCCTAATGCTTTGGAGAGAGACCTTCAACTTGGAAAAGGGAGGTCTACAACCTGCATTGGTTTAAAGATGACCACCAATTCTAAGTGTTGAATGCAATTCGTGGAACTCTTCCAAAACTAACAAAAATTTGAAACCTTCCGCTAGAAAAAGTGTCCCATTCGGAAGTTATTTCAGTACGATTTGGAATTTGAGTAAAATATTTAATTTATTTTTTTAGCAACCTACAAACCAGCAACGTCAGTATGTGAAAATGTCAATGTCGTGGAGCGCCAAGAACCTGTTTAGTGCATCCAACGAATGGGAAGTCGAACCATGTTTTCATGTAAGCATTATGAAAAATGTACAAATCCATAAGAATATATCCGTGTTTGAGATCCACAACTAGAATATATCCGTGTTTGAGATCCACAATTAAGAATATTGAGGATATTGTGGGAAAAGTCTCGACTCCAACGTGGGTTAGAGTTAAGAATCATTCAACGGGGAAAGAGTTAGACATAGTGGAAGAATGAATACACTAGCGAGAGAAAAATTGAAGTTACTATCAAGGAAGTTGCTTTATGTCGCAACTCAGTTTCATAGTATCATTAAGTTGTTAAAAATCGACATTGATACTAACGGATGACAACTTATGTAGAAATATAGCCAAGTCTCATTGAGGTGATAAAGCAATTGATTCCAGTATGGTCGGACTAAAAATCTTCCACAACGCGACTAAACATTTCCTCGATCACATTTTGACAAAACGGCTAGTATATGAAAACATATAAATGATTCAACAAGATCAAGTTAAAACTTCAGCTGAAGGTTCCTCCTTGACCTTGTTTTTAAAGTAAAATTTTGATTTGCTCATGGATTCACAGAGTGACAGTCCGGAGGAAATGGCCTTTGGAAAAAAAGTTACATAGACGGTACTGAATCTGTTTTTTCACATACAATATGTTGAAATGTTTCTTTCAATATGTATGTTACAATCCTTCATCTTTGTTGCTCTAACGTTGAACTGGCTTAAAATCGTTCTAAGCGTCATGAAAGTCAGCTCCACTAATGCCAAATTATTTTTGTTGTGGCAATTCAAGATCATTTTGAATAACCAAATGTTCATTCAACTGCCAAAAATCATTGTCCCACAGAGACCCATAGAAATCCTCCGTAGTCTCAGCATATCCATACCCCGCATCCGAATAGTCTATAGTATTGGCGATTGAATCTCCCTCGATGTAGTTGATGATGATTCCAAATTCGTGGGGACAGATATGGTCTTCCAAGAAACCAAGTTCTGCACCAACATCGTCGGCATCCTTGAATTCTTTTATATAGCATACTGAGGTCGTTGCTTCATAATTCCGCTCTGTCAACTCGTCTTCTTTAATAGAACCCATCTGATCATTACTTCCCTTCTCGTCAGTAGACCTAAAATCATTATGTGTTTGCGCCTTCAACACGATTTCCGACTTCATCATTATAGGCTTCGCGTTCAATCCGATCTCGCCATCAAGCTCATTGATAGCATCAATCCCTTCTGAGTTATTTTCTTTGTTATCCATATCATCAATCTTGTCGAGCAAGCTCGTGAGATCACTGTCATACGCCAACGCTCTGCTAATTGTTCGTTTTGCGTCTGGCAAAGCGAATCCGCCATTCCAGTATTCATCTCTTCCTCTCTTGCTCTGAGAAACATGTGAATAGGTAGCCATCTCTGCAAGGAAATACGAAGACAAACACAAAACACATACAACAGAAAGCCCTGATTTGATAGACGTTGCATAGAGTTGGGTTACAGACTCCACACCACCTTCCCATCCGCAAAATTGTCTACAATATATATTGATAGCTAGTGCAGATGGAACAACAGAAACCCCGCGTGAGATGAAGTGCACTTTGCCAAGAATCCAATCCCACTTTTTTTTTTCCAGTTGGGACGGCATCAGTAGGACCCGCTATAAACCGCTGTTGGAATCTCACCGCCGCCTTGCACGTAAGCAAACGGAAAAAATTCAATAAAGATGTCGATCAGTGATCAAATTTGAAAGGAAGGTCTTAATCATTAGAACGGCACACATCTAGGTCACACACTTCTATAATGAAAAGTATAAAAAAAAAAAAAAAAACAATTCAATTAAACAATAGTAAATAAATTTCAAATTTCTTTTATATTTTTTCACAAACAAAAAGATACTACTATGTCAAAGGTTGCATTAGTAAATGAATTACTCTTACACGTGTGATTGGGAAATGTAACCACATAAGATCATATTGCACAGGCCTTGAACTCAGCCACAATTGAACCAACTATAGAGACAAAATCATAGTTGGGAAACTGCATATGAGTACAAAAAATAAACATATATACATAATTACATCTTAATGAAATTGAAATAAAAATAAAAATACGAAGAAACAAAAATACTTATATTAAAAATATATGGAAGGTCTCATTTAAAAAATTAAAAATAAATTCTAGCTTATATAGGAAGTAT
>APFE030704036.1:0-13233 GCA_000404065.3 Pinus taeda | reverse complement strand
TTTTTAAAAACTTACCATAGGGTTAAGAAGGAATTTTTTTGGGAGGGCCTTAAATCAGATATTCAAAAGTTTGTGGTGGAATGTTTGGTTTGCCAGCAAAATAAAGTTGAAAAAATTAAGACACCGGGTCTATTACAACCTTTATCCATTCCAAGCCAACGTTGGGAGGAGGTTTCAATGGATTTTATCACAGGTTTACCCATGTCTGAGGGAAAGAGTGTCATCATGGTGGTAGTTGACAGTCTTACCAAGTATGCACACTTTTGTGCATTATCACTTCCATTTAAAGCCAGTACAGTTTCTAGTGCATTTATGGAAACAATTCAAAAGCTACATGGAAACCCAAAGATTATTGTAAGTGACAGAGATCCCATTTTCACTGGAAATTTTTTGGACAGAATTAATTTCTAGTCTTGGTACTCAGTTAGCTCATAGCTCATCTTATCATCCTCAATCTGATGGGCAAACTGAGATAGTAAACAAATGTTTGGAAGGATATCTTCGTTGCTTTGTATCTGATAAACATACACAATGGGTCAAATGGTTGCCTCTGGCTGAATGGTGGTATAGCACTTCCTTCCATACAGCAACAAAAGTGAACCCATTTATGGAACTTTATGGGTATCAGCCACCATCCATCACATCATATTTAAGAGAAAATTCTAAGGTTCAAGCAGTGGAACATCACATCGGACATCAACAACAAGTCCTCCAACTCTTAAAGGATAACCTCATGTTGACACAGAATATATTGGATCATGAAATGTTAAACAATCCTTTTGACACATAATATATTGGATCATGAAATGTTAGCTAATCATATATTGGATCATGAAATGTTAAACAATCCTTTTGAAAATCCTTAAACTCTAGGAAAGATGAACTTTCAATCAGTGTACTCGAACCATAGAGGAAGATAATATATAAATCATATTAAACACTAAATTTACAAGTGTTAATATCATATTTAGTAATGGAAGGATTTGTCTTCACCCTAGGCTCCATTAACCATTCCAAGCTTTCCTCCTTTGGATGTTGATAATGAGAAATGGATGAAGGTTGCAGAGATAGATCAACCACTTTATTTTTAGATTTCCCAATCTTGACATCATCCGAAGGAGGCCACCCACATCATCGCTGAAAATGGAGGAGGACAAGGAACAAAAGGAATAGTAGGTTCCTCCTTTGAAATTAGAGGTGTCTGGTGGTTCACAAAAGTTGGGAGAGATAAAACATCACAGGGTTCAGATTCACAATCTAAAGAGATTTGAACCAAACTTTCGAACTTTATTTTAAAGAAATCTCAATTTGTATTCTCTTCATGGAACTCGTAAAATATGTGAAGGAATTGATTAGAAAAATCTCTAATTCATTAGGGTTGATTCTTAGTTGATTAATCCTTTTAAGGACCTCCCGATAGTCATACTTATCAAAGGCTAAATGAAGCTCCTTGACGATGTGATCAAAAGAATGAATGGAAATAGATGGTATGGTATGGCACCATCGATTAACTTGACCATAAAGTATGAGGAAGAAAAGTACAAAAGAAACATCTACGCAATCGATTTTATAAAATTCACAAAAATAGAGAAAAATAGATATATGCTCGAATACGGATATTTCACTATCACCATCAAACTTAAATTGAGACAAGTTATAAAGGGGTTCATCAGCAATGAAAAGTTTACCATTGGATTGATTAGAAAAATTCTCTAGGAGTATGATTTGGGGATGAGCCATTTAATATAGGAGATTCAGAATAGACTCAATGGGAACAATGTGTCATCTGGACCTCTTTCTAGTCCCAATTTTTACCATTGGATTGATAAGAAAAATGCCCTAGGAGTATGATTTGGGGATGAGCCATTTAATATAGGAGATTCAAAATAGACTCAATGTGAACAATGTGTCATCCAGCCCTCCTTCTAGTGCAAATTGTTGATGGTGTTGGAAATCCATCAACAAAGGGGGTATCCTGATATGAAGTCCCAATTAGACTTGACATCATTAGGAGTAGGAGCCCCATCCGGAGTATTGGCTCGGCCACTATAACTTAAGATTTTCCTTGGCTACAACAAACAACACAAGAGAGTATGAAAAAAACCTCTCAAATCAGCAAGAAAGTTGACACTGTGAATCACCAATTTTAATGTGTAAAAGGAGACTTTCACAAGAGGGAAGTAAGAGTGAGTCTCTAGAAGGAAAGTAATAGTACTATCCTAAGAGAGGCACATGAGAACAAGGAAACATTCATTAGTTAGCTAATGAAATAATTCACATAGACACAACGAAAATTAAAATAAATACAACACACATTCAAGAAGATAAGTACCAAATCCAATGAAATAATTCAATTTCCTTAGTACATATGAACAAAACATATACCACAAACATCTAAAGGACAATCTTACAATATTCACACTACATGCATGAAAATGTGTTGACTCAACGAGCTTCTGATTATTAGTTGAAACGTACATAGTAACAATGGTGAGACACTAGATCCAATAGTGAAACATTAAGTCACTTCTTGCTTCTCCAAAAAATTATCTACTCTCCTACACCAAGCTAGAGAAGCCAAGGATAACTCTCCAAATTCTAAGCCTCCAAAACCCCTTTTCTTTACTTCTGATGGTGTATTTAAATGACATTTCATATCCTCATGACTCTTGAGTTTCTCTCATGACTATTGGACTTCCAAGTGACACTTGAACTTCTACAAGTCTCTTGGACTTCTCCTAGTGACTCTTTAGTGTACATGTGACTTTTCGTATTCCACTTGTGCCTCGTGGACTTCCACGCATTAACATTTTTTCATCTTCTTGAAAGCACATAATAACATCCATAAATAATGTGTTAGGACACATTGACACATATGACATTGTGATGACACTTGGAAAAGACATCACTTGGTACTTATGACATGGAACTTCATAGTGATGTGACAATATCAAGATTTTATTCTTTTTGGTTTTTGTGGTGTCTTCAAGATAGATGTTACATGTGCTTCATCTTCATCCTCTAAGATTTTGATTGGTATGGAGCCTTCATGCGATCTTGACCTTTATTGTTTTTTTGTAAGTTAGTGTCCCTTAATATTCTTGATGACTTCTTACTGGTTCCAATTTCACAAGTGTCTTTTCATATGATCTCCATTTCATCCTCCTTGAACATCATCTTTTCATCTCAACATACATAACCTACAGATGGAATTCACTCCTGACAAGATAACATCAGTCCAAAAATCTCCTAGTCTATCTGATTCTCCATGCAATGCATTGATTAGCCTTGAATTGAGTGTTGGACAAAGAATAAGGCTTAGAGATTGTACAGTGCGTAGTTCCAAGATGCAAGAGTGATGATTTGGAGACTATTACTGCGCACTGCAAAGTATTTGAGCGCCATAGAAGGAAGATTGAGCAATTGAGGGATTTAAAGAGACAACAATGAGGGGTTTCTCACTAAAATTGTACAGTGCGCAGTTCGGGAATACAAGGAGGCACATGATTGCGTAGTTGGGAAAATTAGTGAGACAATGATGAAGGATTGCTCATAGTGATTGTGAAATGCGCAGTTCAAGAAGGCCAAAGGCTGAAAATTACATTATTTAGCAGGCAAAGAATGCATACATGAATGGATTTCTCACTGTGACTGTGTAGTGTGCAGCCCCAGGAGGCCAATGACTGCATAGTTGAGCAAATCAATGAGATAGAGAGACCATACCGCTGACTAAATTTACACAGTGCGCAAGAAAGGTAGATTGAGGAGGTAGATTGCGTAGTTTCATAGGGAAGGAGGACAATCTTGAGAATTGTGACTACACAAGTAGTATTCAAAGGAAATGACTGCATGTTGCATGGTTCCAAGAGACACGACACAGTGACTAAGGCCTGAGACTGTGGAATGCATAGTTTAGGGAAGCAGATTGGAGGGAGGTTGATCGGGGAAGGAACATCTTCCAAAAATGACTAAGTGTGTGACCAAAGAGGTGAGAGATAGAAGTAGAACATGACTTGAACATGATTACACACTTATAGACGATCAAGCACTCGACAATGAAACATTCACCACCAAAAATCAACATGTCCTCATTGAAATGACAACAAGGCAATACTTACCTCCAAGTGCGACACTTAATATACACATTGCAACACAAGTGACGACACTAATGAAACAATGCTCAAGACATGTTGAATGAGTCTAATACATATCCCCATGATCGATAGAACCCGGTATTACAAGAGAATGAACCAAAGTTGCCCTTCAAGAATGTACAAAGGACTCCCTTTCACTAGGTGCGACACTTCCCTTATTAAAAGGTGACAGTGAGAAAAAGTGAAAACAACACTTACAAAAGCTAAAGAAAGTGAAAATGACACATGTTATAGTGAAGAGAACACAAAAGCACCACTTGTAGAAGTGAAAGAAAGAGAAATGACAGCCGCATAAGTGAAAGCGACACTAATGAAAACCAAAGTGCACAAAAGAGACAATTGCGAAAACTCACTAGAATAGTAACAAGATTGCAACCAAAGTGAGAGTGATTTTCGAGTGATATTGTACACTCACTGTTGGCGTAGGTCGCGCAATGTATAATTCCCTAGGGTGTACATTGACCTGGGCATGCTTGAAAGAAGAACACTTGTAAATGCATCAAAAGATAAGAATGTGTAAGAAAGCGACTTTGACATTCGGAAACATCAACCGACCATTAAGCAACTATGAGCAATAAAAGAATGACAGATCATAGGATCACAAGTAGTCTCCAAAATGCAAGCGTAGGAAAAATTTTGGAGGGTGTTTGTCACAACAAAAATAGAACCCAAAGTTCCATAATCTAACCAAACACATTGATACAAAGTATCATCTCATTCGACATCATGTTGAGGCCAAGACTATTCACCTTTGCCATTGTTCTACAAATCAACAGATTACAAACATCTTCACCAAAACACTTTGAAGGTAAAAGTTCGAAAGATTTAGAATGATGCTTGGACTCACCAACATCTCTTCAAATTAAGGGGAGTAATGTTGAGAGCTAATTTGAAAGGATTGAGATTATTGTAATTAGTTTAATATTTCAATTATGAATTGGAGAAAACCAAAATACCTTGGAATTGGAATCCCAAAAATCTCTCCACTCATATATATATATATATATGCTTTAGTTAATACAATTACCTAAGTTACATTGTGGAGTTACTAATACTTGATATGACAAACATGAACAAAAATATATCCTATAATTTATTTATATAGCAATGTGCTTTAATTTTCGATATTAATTTTAATATTAAAAATTCCATAAATAATTGGAATATCATCTCTTCTCTCATGTATCTACCTCGAATACATGACCACGAGCGAGTTATTCCTGGTTGCGTGGTTTTCCTTGAATAACAGTGATAAATCCGCCTACATTTACGGTTAGCAGCAAAAAAATAATTATCCTCATTGCTAATTTGACAACTAAACTATAAAAAGTTTTGTGATACCACCAAACTTCATCACTTACATGATACTCACAGGGGAATTCGATGACTCGTGGACACCTACTAAATGATGAGCACAACCATTTATGTCGCTTACCTCTAAAACATAAAAATATATCGAGTGCTTCTCGAACGTTTACGTTTAGTCAATGCCCACATGGTTTCGTCAATCACTATTCGAGTCACCATGATCATATCCATGTGGGCCCCGCCATTCCCCACAGTCATGATACATGAAGCGTCGTCTATAAAAAGATTTTCAAAGTGGCGTCCCTGTGGACGTCAGTAAGTCCAACTCACATGTTGATGACCCTAACCTATTTGTTAAGTAGTTAACATTCATAGACACATTTAGTCATATCTACGTCTTGTCACTGTCACCCTCCACGTGGTTTTATAATCACCACATGCAGATAAACCCCAGCACTTCAATTTTACATGCACGCAACAAAAAGTAGACGCGGTGATCGGAAATTCTAGTTGGATTTCATAAACTATTGGAAATTTGAAATATGGCAGTAAAGTTTTAAGATTTTAAGTGTCCAGAATTTTCGGTACTTCTGAATTTTTTCCATAATTAAAAAGCTATTCAAATACTCTCACTATCAAATTTCTTAATTATTTTTCCAGAAAATTTCATTGTCCAGAAGGAATTGTGATGTCAAGACGGAATGGTGATCTCTGTAGACAACGCCAAAGTCAAAGTAAACGATTCGGAAATTACAACATGTGTCAAAAGTTCAGTACAATCTCTGTTGGAATTTGAGAGTAAAATATTTAATTGCTTTTTTTTGGGGCAACCAACAACCCCGCAACATCAGTATGTGAAAATGTCAATGTCGTGTAGCACGAAGAAACTGTTCAGTGCCTTCAACGAATGGGAAGTCGAACCATGTTTTCATGTAAGCATTATGAACAATATACAAATCCATAAGAATATTTTAAATGGGGTGAATAGTCCTCTGAAGAAACATTTATTAGGTCATATATACCATATATTTACATGTATACAAGTATGTATACAAGTTGATAACGGTCACATCATTTTCCATATATCAATATAAACTCACGATGATACAAATGGTTGCTGAGCAGCATCACGATGGTGGATCGGGGTGCGAATAAGCAGTCTGCCCCGCCGCAAATCCATAAGAATATATCCATGTCAATAATCCACCATTAAGATAATTGAGAATATTGTGGGAAAAGTCTCGACTCCAGCGTCGTTAGATTTAAGAATCATTCAAAGAGTTAGACATAGTGGAAGAATGAATACATCAGTGACAGAAAAATTGAAGTTCCAATCACGGATGTTGCTTTATGTGCGCTTCATCTTTGTGGTAATAACAGACATCAATTTTTTAAAACACATCTCAGTTTCATAGTATCATTAAGTTGTTAAAATCGACATTGATACTAACGGATGAAACTCAGATAGAAATATAAATATAACCAAGTTTTATTGAGGTGATAAAGCAATTGATTCTGGTGTTGTTTTTTACTGGGTTTTTTAATAAAATTTGGTAGAAAATAATTTTAGGTGAAATTTTGATTGTGTTATTTAAATTGGTATTTTAAGTTGTATATATAGATTAAGTACCCTGAAAAATTTATAAAACACAAAGATTGTGTAAATATTACTCATCAAACATGTGATTTCAATTTATTCCTATAAAATTAAAAAAAAAACCAAAAACAAAACAAAAAACATTCTAAGAAATAGAGATTTTAACCAATCTGTACTTCAACTAAAAATCTTTTACTATTCAACTAAACATTTCATTGATCACATTTTGATAAAACGCCTAGTGTGAATACATATAAATGATTTGACAAAATCAAGTTATAAAAACTTCAGCTGAAGGTTCCTCCTTGACCTTGTTTTTTAAAGTAAAATTTTGATTTGCTCATGGATTCACAGAGTGACAGTTCGGAGGAAATAGCACTGGAAACAAAGGCACATACTCGGCACTGATTATGTTTTTTCACATACAAAATAAGGAAATGTTTCTTTCAATATGCATGTTACACTACTACATCATCTGAACTTGTTTAAATTTTTAAAATCGTTCTAAACGTCATGAAACTCGGCTCCACTAATCCCAAATTATTTTTGTTGTGGCGATTCAAGATCATTTTGAATAACCAAATGCTCATTCAACTGCCAAATATCATTGTCCCACAAAGACCCATAGAAATCCTCCGTAGTCTCAGCATATCCATACCCGGCATCCAAATAGTCCACTGTATTGGCGATTGAATCTCCCTCGATGTAGTTGATGATGATTCCAAATTCGTGGGGACAGATATGGTCTTCCAAGAAACCAAGTTCTGCACCAACATCGTCGGGATCCTGGAAGTCTTTTATATAGCAAACTGAGGTCGTTGCTTCATAATTCCGCTCTGTCAACTCGTCTTCTTTAATAGAACCCATCTGCTCATTACTTCCCTTCTCGTCAGTAGACCTAAAATCATTATTTGTTTGCGCCTTCAACCCGATTTCCGCCTTCATCATTATAGACATTAGAACCGCGTTCAATCCGATCTCGCCATCAAGCTCATTGATAGCATCAATCCCTTCTGAGATATTTTCTTTGTTATCCATATCATCGATCTTGTCGAGCAAGCTCGTGAGATCACTATCATACGCCAACGCTCTGCTAACGGTTCGTTTTGCGTCTGGCAAAGCGAATCCGCCATTCCAGTATTCATCTCTCCCTCTCTTGCTCTGAGAAACATGTGAATAGGTAGCCATCTCTGCAAGGAAATACGAAGACAAACACAAAACACATACAACAGAAAGCCCTGATTTGATAGACGTTGCATAGAGTTGGGTTACAGACTCCACACCACCTTCCTATCTGCAAAATTGTCTACAATATATATTGATAGCTAGTGCAGATGGAACAACAGAAATCCCGCGTGAGATGAAGTGCACTTTGCCAAGAATCCAATCCCAAGTTTTATTCCAGTTGGGACGGCATCAGTAGGACCCACTATAAACCGCTGTTGGAATCTCACTGACTTGTACGTGAGCAACCGGAAAAAATTCAATGAAAATGTCGATCATGAATTGAACAGGCTTTGCAACAAACACGTGGTACACCTTTTACCGAAGGTGTCGCCCATGGGCCAACGGCCAACATGGTCGGTATTTTTCGATTTATTAAAAAGAAAAGAAAATTATAACTTATGTAATGCTCCGTAATTTAGGATGTAAAAGCATTCCTCTATCGCGATTATCTCTTTCGATATGTTTGGACTTTTGCAGTTTCACGCGAAAGTAGGTGCTAAAATGACGGTGACCACCCAAATTTTAATGTATTTTTGCAAGTGGTTGAATACATTGCGGTGCTACTACTGTTTCCTTTGTTTTCTTTTTTGCGGTCAAAATTGGTAACGATTGTTCGGTGATAAAGCCAGCGTTGTCAAAATATTCTCTTCTTGAACATTAATTTAAAAATTTATTTTTATTTTCCAAAATTTTATTTTTATTAAAAGTATGTAATGAATGGGCTGTTTTTAGTGAGATTTTTCTGAAAGTTTTTTAAGTGGGTTTTTTTGGTCTAATTTTTAAAAGATCCTGCAAGAATTTATTGAAATCACAAGTTGAATGGGTAACTCTTACACAATCAAAATACCCTAGAAATTTTTCAGGGCGCTGAATCCATACAAGTTTAAATAAATAACACTCCTTTAATGAATAGCATTTTATATGTGTAATAATATTATGATTGAACAGAGAGGTTCATTCGACAACATGTGAAGGTGATGTGTAACTGTGTTTGTTGTCTTAAAACAAAAATAAATTATTTGTTGGATCAGGTGCACAGCAAATAAATTAAACACACAACAGTATTCAAGCACATAAACACAAGAATTAACGTGGTTCACCCAACCAATCTGGGCTACATCCACCAAACATAGGCATCAGGAATATATTAATCAAATTGGAGATTACATCAAGAAATCCTCACACTCTCTTAGCAAACCATCTGAATGGTTGCCTGTTATATAGCATAGAGAATCTAACAGCCTCATAACTCCCTTACATCAAACATAGGAGGCATTAACTCCCTCCCAACAACCTGGAGCTAATCTAGGAACTGAATCCCTATTGTTGTCATCCTTCAGAGATTTTTGCCTATTTGACTTCAAACAGAAAAATCTCAACAATCTCCACCTTGACAACAATTCGCCTGATGGCATGTTATTATTATCTTATCTTTTCTGCAAGCCAAGAGAACCCAAACACCAGCGTAGCTTCTCCAACAAAACTGGTTTCGTGAACATGTCTGCACAGTTCTCCTTCGTATGCACCTTCTCAAGAGAGACTCCCCTTTCAGTGATAACCTGTCTTACAAAATGGTACTTAATTGGAATATGCTTTGATTTACTATGATAGGCCGGATTCTTAGCCAAATGTATTGCACTTTGACTATCACAAAGTAACCTGATGTTGTCCTGTAACATACCAAACTCACCAAGCAAACCTTTCAACCAAACCGCCTCTTTGCAAGCATGAGAAGCAGCAATGTATCCTGCTTCAGTAGTGGACAAAGCAACAATGTTCTGTAGCTTTGACATCCAGCTAATAGCTCCACCTGCAAGAGTAAAGACGTACCTTGAAGTTGACCTTCTCTTATCCAAATCACCTGCAAAATCGGAATCAACATATCCGCAAACAAATTCACTACTCTTATTGTAAGAAATATAATAACTACTTGTGCCTCTCAAGTACTGAAGCACCCATTTCACTGCTGACCAGTGTTCTTTACCCGGATTTGCCATGTACCTGCTCACAACCCCAACTGCATGTGAAATATCTGGTCGAGTACAAACCATCGCATACATTAAACATCCTACTACATTGGCATATGGAATTCGAGACATATAATCCTTTTCTTCATCTGTATTAGGACATAAACTCGAAGAAAACTTAAAATGGGAAGCTAAAGGGACTGAAACAGGCTTCACATTATCCATACCAAACCTCAAAAGTATTTTCTCAATATACTTTTGTTGTGATAGCCATAGCTTACCATTGCTCCTGTCTCTGAAAATCTCCATGCCCAAAATCTGTCTTGCTGGTCCTAGATCTTTCATATCAAATGTCCTAGCCATTTGAGCCTTCAACCTGTTTATTTCTTCTATGCTTTTGCTTGCTAAAAGAATATCGTCAACATACAATACCAAGATAATGAATATGCCATTATTCAACTGTTTGAAATAAACACAATGATCATATTCACTTCTAACATATTTCTGACTCAACATGAAAGAATCAAACTTCTTATACCACTGTCGAGGCGACTGCTTCAAGCCATATAATGACTTCTTGTGCCTGCAGACAAATTTCTCATTGCGATGCTGAACAAACCCTTTCGGTTGTTCCATATATATTTCCTCATCTAACTCACCATGTAGAAATGCAGTCTTAACATCTAACTGCTGCAACTCTAAATCAAACAAAGCCACTAATACTAACACAATTCTAATTGAAACAATTTTAACCACTGGCGAAAAAATCTCATGAAAGTCAATACCAGCTTTCTGAGAAAACCCTTTTGCAACCAGTCACGCTTTGTACCTGTCTTCCATATCATTCACACCTCGTTTCAGCTTGAAGACCCATTTACACCCCACAGTTTTCCTGCCTTTCGGAAGCTCCACCAGATCCCATGTGACGTTCTTATTAAGGCCATCATTTCGTCCTTCATGGCTGCTTTCCACTTGTCACTCTTCAAACCTTCTACTGCTTCATGATAGCACAGATGTTCATTGTCATTAGTAGTAAATGCAACAGAAGTGACATAATCATCATACCTTCTCGGTGGCCGTTTGATTCTTGTCGACCTCCTTAAGGATGTTTCTGGCGCTTCCTCGATTGGCTGAATACCATCTGTAGGAACTTCTTGCCGATCAGTATCTGAGACCTATTCATGATCTAAACCTGAACCCTGTTCATGTTCTGATTCTGAAACCTGTTCATGACTAGTATCTGAACTATGGTCATCATGACTATCATTAGAAATGCTATCAAACTGAATGCTCTGAAAGTCAGATACATCATCCTGTTTCAATCTACTATCTACATCTAACTGTACAAGAGAGGATTCATTAAACTTTACATCTCTGTTGATGATGATTTTGCGGGTAGTAGGATCCCACAATCTATATCCCTTTGTTCCAACACCATACCCAACAAAGATATAACTTTTAGACTTTGGATCTAATTTAGTTCGTTGATGTTTAGGCACTAGAGCATATGCATCACAGCCAAACACTCTGAGTTTAAAATAGTCACAAGGGTGACCTTTCCATACCTCTTGAGGAATCTTGCATTCTATCTTCGTTGATGGAGATCGGTTTATCACATAACAAGTTGTTGCCACCGCTTTTGTCCATAACTCCTTTTGCAACCCAGCGTTACTCAACATACTCCTTGCTCTCTCTAGAAGAGTCTTATTCATGCATTCAGCAACTCCATTTTGCTGAGGAGTATACACCGTGGTCTTATGTCTCTCGATCCCTGCATCCTTGCAATAACTGTCAAACTCCTTGGAAGTAAATTCACCACCATTGTCAGTTCTTAAACACTTTATTGTTCTATCAGTGTTGTTTTCTACCAATGCTCTAAACTACTTGAAAACTTAAAACACATCAGACTTTCTTTTCAACATGTAGACCCATACCTTCCTAGAAAAGTCATCAATGAATGATACAAAATAAGACGAACCACCATATGAAGTTGTCGGGGCTGGTCCCCAAACATCTGAATGGATATAATCAAGTATGCCTTTACTAGTATGTTTGTCTGTTTTAAACTTTTGTTTGCTTTGTTTTCCAAACAGACAATGCTTACAGAAATCTAATTTTCCAGACTTCAGATTTGGTAGTAACTTGCGATCAGCCAAAATTTTCAACCCTCTCTCACTCATATGCCCCAATGTTTGATGCCATAAGTGAATGGAGTTACTGTCATGTTTAGACATAGTAGACACAAAAGCTGACCCTGTACCTCCTTCTAACTGAAATAGATTTCCTACTTTCTTAGCTTTCATAACTAGTAAAATGCCTCTGTAAATTTTCATTACTCCACCTTGAGTTACAGTTTTATACCCATTTGAATCAAGTGCTCCTAATGAAATCAAGTTTTTCCTTAAATCTAGTACATGCCTCACATCAGTTAATATTCTAGTTGTCCCATCAAACATTTGTAGTTGTATGTTCCCAATCCCCACAATATTACATGTTACATCATTACCCATGTACACAACTCCATCATTAATTGATTTATATTCCTTAAACCATTCTTTATGGATACACATGTGGTTTGATGCCCCGGAATCTAACAACCAATGTTGACCATGATTTGACACATTAACTGATAAAACTTCATCACTCATACCTGAACCTGATGTCGAACCTGTATCTGTCGTATTTGCCTCCTTCTTCTCTGTCGAAGACTCTGCTTTTGAAGTTTGCTGCTGACGCTTCCAGCAGTCCTTCTTTAAATGCCCTGATTTGCCACAAAACCAACACTTTAGCTTACTCTTCTTCCCTTTTGACTTTGAACGTGAGTTGCTCGGCTTCCTGGGGCGTCTTTCTTTCGAGCGACCTCTAACCATCATAGCTTCTGATGTAGAGGTTTCGGAATGCGACCTCCTCCTTGTTTCTTTCGATAATAAGGATGTAACTACATCATCAAACTCAATAGTTTCTGATGAACTAAGACTTA
>APFE030704034.1:0-13734 GCA_000404065.3 Pinus taeda | reverse complement strand
CTTTGACATAGAAGTATATTTTTGTTTGTGAAAAAATAAAAAGAAATTTGAAAATAATACTATTGTCAATTGAATTGCTCCTTTTTTTTATGCTTTTCATAATGGAAGTGCTATATGAATGTGTGCCCTTCTAAATGAAATTAAGACCTGCACTTCAAATTTGATCACTACTCGTATACCATAAGCTATGCTACAAATTAGAGCCAATACACACTATCCCAAAAGCGATTGTTGGTTGTATTCTATCAATTTCTAATCGTGGTGCTATTCATGAGGGGATTATGTAATTTTATTTATATAATTTTGTTGACAGATATTGGCTTATATAAAATGATTGTGTTTAAATATTGTTTTGATTGGAATAAGAGATATAATGATTGTGTTTAAACATGGTTTTGATTGGAATAAGAGATATCCTTATAGATTTATTTTAAATATGGATTTAACATGAGTGGGATTCAATTTTTTTCACTGTAAAATTTTTAAATTTTTATTTTGATAAATATGACTAGAATCTTTTGATGATGGACGGACATCTTTGGACATCCTTACTTACACATAATACTGGGCTGTAGAATAAGCCTCTCCACTCAATAAACTTTTGTGACTAATAATTGGTATTTAAAGTGGAATACCTGGGCCATCACCACCATGTCAACCTAGTTAAAAATAAACAAAAAGATAAAACATAGAGATAAAAAGAGGAAACTTTTGTAATGAATGGTTTACTTTCCCTTTCTCTCCTACCTCCTTCTCTCTCCCCGATCTCTCTCTCTCACACTCTACCCTCCAACCTTGTCAGTGTCTCCCTCCCTCTCTCCTCCTCTCTCCCCCGTCCATCTTTCTGTCTCCATCTCTCTCTTACCCTTCTCTCCCTCTCTCACCTCTCTCTTTCTCTCTATCTTCATTTGTTCTCTCCCCTCTTCTTTATTCTATCTCCATATCTCCCTTGTCAATTCCTCTATCTCTACACCTTTATCACTCTATGTCTTTGTTCTTCCCTCCATATGTGTCTAGAGTTAAATGTGTATCATGATATATTAATAAATAACAAAATGAATATTGTATTAATCCAAAGCTATTAAATTTAATAATATTAATATTATAATATATGAATATTAATATTATATTCTAATACTAATATTACATTTAATGATGTTTTTCTACATATCATCATAACAAAATTCATAGTAAAACTACATCAAATAAATATATATGTTTTTTCGTTTTAAAGGTTCATTTTACAAATGTTTAATTAAAATAAGTATTAAAATATTTTGGTGGAGGATTTTTGATTTTTTGTTTAAATCATTTTTTTTTATCTTGATTTAAAAAATGGTATTGCCTTGAGTAATGAGTAAAGATATTTAAATTTTTACTTAATTTGGAACTTTATTGTAGTAAAAAAATTGTCAAAGATAAATTTATGATTAATTGAAATTCAAGTATATGATAAAAGAGCTATTAAACATATTAGTCATTTACGATTAAAGTAAATATTTTTTTATAAATTGAGCAATGAGTCTTCTACAAGACCAGAGTCCAAAACCAACATTATATAAAGTGCATCCTTAATATTCAAATGTATATAAACCAAACATAAAAATAATATAAATTTACGTATAGCTAAATGAAGATAAAATATTTATTTAAATTAGATTGATTAACTTAATTAATTTAAATTTGTTATCTTTAAATAAAATATTAAATTTTTGGGAAGCGAACTGAGTGTTAAAAATTAAATGAATAAGAGTTGCAATTTTCCGCTAGAGTATTTTTTAATTACTATATACCCTATGAATTTTCAAAATCATAATTTACATTTAGATATTTCAACAGTAGCAAATATATATATAAAATTTACATTTAGATATTCGAATAGTAGCAAATATATATATATATATGGAAGGGTGGGTTTTTAATTTGAAAAATTTGTTTACGATTAGATATATTTGATGTAAATTTCTGATTATTTCTCTACTAATTATTCATATTCATTAATAACTAATTTTAATGAACTAAATAATTAATTTTAATAAATCAAAATAGATAAATAATTAATAAATCAAAACAGAGAAATAATTATATATTGTAGATGAATAGAATGTGTGGGGTTTAGTTTTTAACATGTTTAAATTTTATGGGAAGAAATGAAAGATGAAAATCTCTTTTGAGGAAATTAAAAGACATCTAAAATCCACTAAACTTCTAAAATTCACTAAACTACTCATAATTATAAGGATAACATCCCTTTAATGAACAAATCATCTTTCCATATAGCATTTAGGCTTTCAAACTTTATTGAAAGCAACCTATACTATATATAATCCATCCGACCTTTTTCCTTATTCTAATCCATAATCTCAAAATCTTATAAAAAAAAGTTATAATAAATTCTCTATCACTTTGAGTCATTCCTTCAGCTCAGCCAACCACTCTATTTGCAGACACCGTTTTTTCTCCGCACATCGCTGGACAATATGCTTGCACTGCAATTTCTCCAAATTTACTTATTCCTCTTGCAATTTGGTTGTTAACTAACAAGTTCAAACTGATAACAATGAATTACCTCTTCCACGTACTATCAAAACCTATCCAGGATCTGTGCATTTGATTGTTGACTTCCCTGAACCGTTGACTTCTTTGCACCCCTTCCAATTGATTTATACGTCAGGGTGTTTACTTTTCCAATCGACTCATATACCATAGGCTTTGCTACAAATTAGAGCCAATACACACTATTCCAAAAGCGATTGTTGGTTGTATTCTATCAATTTCTAATCCTGATGCCGACGTTCAGACTCCTGCTATTCCTGAAGGGATTATGTAATTTTATTTATATAATTTTGTTGCTAGATATTGGCTTATATAAAATAATTCTCTTTAAACATTGTTTGGATTGGAATAAGATTGGAATAAGAGATATCATTTATTTTAAATAAGGATTTAAGATGAGAAGGATTCAATTTTTTCTACTGTAAAATTTTTAAATTTTTATTTTGATCAATATGTCTTTGGACATCTTTACACATCATATTGGGTAGTAGAATAAGCTTTTCCGCTCAATAAACCTCTAGGCCTAATAATTAGTATTTAAAGTTGAATTTCTAGACGATCACCACCATGCCAACCTAATTAAAATAAAGAAAAAGATGAAAGATAAAAAGAAAAAGATGAAACTTTTGTAAAAAATAGTTTACTTTCTCATAAAATATATCCCATATTTTAATACATTTATAATATTTATTCAACTATTTTATATTGTAATTTAGTTATAACATTTTATATCTTTATTTACTATGATAAAGATAATATATTGTTTACATGTATGTTTAATATTTTGTTTAATTATTCATTAGGTTAATTTTGATATTAGTGTTTATAATGAAAATCTACATTTATATAATTTATATGAACTGATTTAAATTAAGATATTATAATTGCTTTATGATTTTATTGAAAAAATCTAGTGAATCTTCTAGGTTTATAATAATATTTAGTTTGTAAGTTCTGAAAGTTATATTAGAATATTCCAACCTAATCTATTTTGATATCTATTCAAAAAACTAATAAATTATTTTGAAAAATATTATTAGAATTTCAATAAAAGAACATTAAAATTTGTGAATTTATGTAGCTTTGTTAAATTAGTATTTTATATATAGATATAAACTCCATTTACCCATATAAATAAGAATAATGCATAATTTAATTTTCAAGTAACCAAGAACATTTTTCGTAGTTTCTTTAATATTTTTTCCACTTAAGTTTTTTTCCAACAATTCATGTCAATGTTTGGATATCTCTTTGCACATCTAAAAATATTAGTCATTTTGTAAATTAATCTTTGAAAAACCAAGATAATCTATTTTGTTATTGAGTTTAGAATTACTATGATTGTGTTAGGTCTCTATACTATTACCGTAACCCCTTATTTTTATTCGTGCAACCCCATTATTAAATTGTTGTTCTCATGTAGTCCCCATATTGTTATTATTGTGCCCCAAAGAAGCCCACTATTGTTATTATTGTGCAATACATTATTAATGTTATGTCAGCTCTGATTGTATTATGACCCCTTAAACTCCTATATATAGAAAGGAGGTTTTTCATTTGTATCATCCAAGAATTGTTCATATGTGTAATGTAAAGTAGGTTTCCCCCTAGAAGAGGCTTATTTTAAAGGTGTTTATCTATCTTTTCTATCTTTTTGTGAGCTCGTTTCATAACATTCGGTATCAGAGCTTTGGATTCCAAGGTTTCACTGCTATAAACAAGTCATCGTGGGATTTTCACTATAACTTTGTTTCTACGAAGTTTCAGAAGCTAAAACCGAAACCCATCTGAGACGACATCTCATTGATCCTCGGTTCTGAATTTCAAATCTTGTCTCACTATATTCTCAAAGATCCGATATCAGGAAATTAGGGTTTTTGCAAGCTCCATAATTCGATCTCAAATAGGTCATCATGGAATTTTCACTATCTTTGTTTTTCTACAAAGATTCAATCTCTGAAATTAAATCAATTTGAGCCGAAAACATGGTGAAGCTCAGGCCTGAATTTCAGATCTTCTTTCTCTATATTTTTGGAGATACAGTCCAAGACATTTAGGGTTTCTACAGGGTCCCGAATTACATCCTAAATAGTTGACCTTGGGAAATTCATCATAACTTTTTCTCTAAGCACCAGATTGAAATTTCGTCAGAAGTTACAGAAAGAGGACGGATTGTGGTTTTTTGTGTATAAGTTTTAGATCCTATGGTCAAAACAGTAACACGTGGAACTTTGCACAAGTTCGCTCTACTAAAAAAGTATATAAGCAGGTCATCATGGGAGATTGCACATAACTCTTTCTTGGGGAATCTAATTTTGATCAGATTGGTGACATTAGAAAGAGGACATGGAGGTCTACTGCAGGTCGCAATTTTAGACCTTCCAGATATAAAATTTTAGAGATAAAACATATTCAAGATCTAGCTGCTAAAAGCAAGAAAAAGAATGACTCGAATCAAGAAAATAGAAACACTTAGTAAGAAAAAATGGATGGATGATTTGAAGAATGCGATCAAAACTAAGATAAATAGTTTTATCTATGCCATGGAAGCTGATATCGATGGTATGAAAGCATATTGGAAGAAAGGCATGGAATATTTGAAGAAAGACATGGAAGGTTTGAAAGAAGGTGGGACAAGGCTATTACAAGAAAGGTCTCCTAATGGCGAAAAGGTAGTAGAAGAAACTCATGATGAGAACAAAAGTAATGTCTATCATGATTTCATAGAATCTAATGTTGGATTGAAGACCCAACATATTCCAAAGATAGATATGAGGAAGTTTGATGACAAGGATCACGTAACATGGATACTACATATGGAGAAATATTTTGATCTACATAATGTGCCAAACAAAAAAATGTACGTATTGCATCTTTATATTTAGAACCGAATCAGTATGTATGATATAAATGGATTTGTTCCCATAAACAACTTGTCACCTAGTTAATTTTCACAGAGGAAATGATAGCACATTATGAGAATACAAAGAGAAAGACCTTCTTTAACCAATTGATAAATCTCAAACAAAAGGGTTCAGTGGTAGAGCACATTGAGCACTTCCAAAAATTGAATATAAGGGTAAATGATATTCTAGAGAAGTGTAGAATTGAAGTATTCATAGGGAATTTAAATGATAACATCCAAGATGAGGTTCACCTTTGGGAACCTGATTCATTATATACGGCATACAAGTTGACATGAAAAATTGAAAGCAAAATTATGGCAACAAGGAAGCCTACCACTCATTACTATAAATATGGAATTGTTGTTGCTCCTAGCCTTTCACCACCTACAAGGCTAACATCAAAACAATTAGAAGAAAAAGAAAGCAAAAGGGCTTTGTTACAATTGTGATAGAAAATACACTAAAGGTCATAAGTGTGCTAAGCAGAAATTAATTTACATAGATGGGGAAGACGAGCAAGAAAGGGAACAATAAATGTCAAAAGAAGAAGATATACATGAAGAACAAATCCTGGAGAAAGAAGAAATGAATCCGACCATATATTGTAATGCATTGGCGGGAATCACAAATCCTCAAACTATCAAGATAGAAGAAAATATCAAGAAGAAAAAGGCAATAGTGTTGATTGACTCAGGCAATACCCATAATTTTATTCAAATAGCCAAGGAATTGAATTACTTCCTATATCCAGCTCCAGAGTGTCAAGTGATGGTTGGAAGTGGAGGAACCATAAATTTCTCTAGAAAGTTCCATAATATCAAGCTATCCATGCGAGAGTATGTATTGAATAGCCCAATGCTTTCCATTCCAATGGGTGGTGTTGAAGTTGTATTAGGAGTCGAATGGCTACAATCCTTGGGTACAATAGCTTTTAATTTTCAAGAAATTTTCATGAAATTTTCACCAGAAGGAAAGGAAGTTGAATTAAGGGGTATCACAAGGAAACCAGGAAACATAGTTGGCTCTAACGGAATGACAAAGCTTCTAAACAAAGTAAAACGAGGTGTAATTCCACAATTATGTTCTCTAGAGTTTCCCACATTGAAATCATCTATTTCTCTAGATCTCAAAAAAGTCTTGGACAATCATTCTAAGGTATTTGAGACTCTCAAAGGCCTCCCACCTATTCATGATCATGATCATGCTGTTTATTTGATTCCAAGAAGTGTTTTGATATGCACCAATACCAATAGGTGTCATATATCCTGATTGACTTGATGAGCTATGTAATATGTTCATACCTTTACTTGTTGCAAAGGTTTTTCGTATTTGTAAAAAATAAAAAAATTTAAAAAATGTAAAGAAGGTATACCCTAAAAGAAAAATCAAAGGGTAAAAAGAATAAAATATGGTCAAAAAAAAGAAAGGAAATGAACCCCAACAAAAAGAAAGACTAGGAAAGTGTGCAAGTCTAATTGCCACTACTTTTTCACTTTTGTATAATAAACAATTGTGTGCAGCTTGTCACTTATGCCGCAATTCATGAATAGTCAAACAGTTTAAGATTGGCTAGTTCATATTTCAATTTCATGTTGTAGAAATAGAGAATAAAGATCTGACCAAACAGTGTAATATTGGCAGATAAGTAGATAGGTAGAATGAAAAAAGAAACTCAACAGTTTAATCTGAGCCCTTGGATGTAATAAGTGTAGACTTAGATAGGCATTGCCATGTAAAAGAAAAGAAAGTTTGATAAGAGTCTTCTAGTCTAAGTGCACCCTAATAAAGAAGTAAAAATGCTAGGTTAAGTAGGTAGGGTAGGTAAATGATGGTTGCAGAATAATATGTGGTGAATGATGAGTCTAAATGTGTAAATCTTTTACTTTCATCACAAGGCAATGGCATATAGCATATGAAAGATATACCAAGCAAGCAAAGTTAAAATAATTAACTCCCGTACTCATTTTCCCTAAATATTTGCTAATTTCCCCTAAGTACTAAGGTATCTATCAAATTTGAGGGGGGCTCAGAGCATTTCTCTAACTTTTGGAGGGACCGGACCCTTGGCCCAATAATTTATAATGCCTAAGTACTTAAGACCATTCATTAATCATCACACTCATTCATAAATCATTCATTCCCCTTATAAAGTTTTCCCTAATATTTTACTCAGGGAAATTAATATATTTTCTATTAAAAACCCTCATTTCTCACTTAGCCTAATTTTAAATATATACACAAGAATTTTTTACACTTAGCGCTTATCCATTTCATTATGTCATATTCATTACTAATTTATTAATATATAAATCCCCTATAAAGCATTACCTTTCTCGTATTACTTTAACTATGTAAAAAACCCCAAAATACTATATATCCTGCCCCTTCGGTTAAGATATAACCATAATACATTTGTAGATGGGCATTAATTAGTTAATCAGTAACTAATTAAGAACCCCGATCCCCTACCTCATTAAAAAGGGATTAATTAACCCTCACAGTTAATTAATAACCTCCCTGACCAATCAGTTTGCTCTTGATATAATTAAAAAACTCTTTAACTATATTGGGCCCACCTTCATTAAACCCTCGTCACTTCACATCCCTAACAACCATCTGATCACACCTCCTAGGTCCAATGGTTTTCATGCATATCACAGGACCCTTTGCGACCGCACATTAGTGCGTGATTGCAAAGCGGTTTTCTGTACAGTGCCTCCGCCACGCGTTTTGTGTATAGTTCCTCCGCCACGCGTCACTCATTCTATGGCATCGCGTGGATGAGCCCCAATACTGCTTCCCCTCCATAAGCGGTGTGATATAAACCGCTTACCACCTCCCACTAAATGACAAAACATCATGTCATTTGCCCGCTGACGTCACCCGTCCAGATCCCGAAACCCGCCAATTCTTGACTTTGTATATAAAACAAAATAAATCATTTTCGTTGTTTATTCTGCGAACCTGTACATCCATGCAAACTTAAACAATGAGGTCAACCAGCTTGTACTTCCAGCCGCCAAATAGTTTCAAACTTTGCAGTCGACATCGTCTGGAGCCATCCAGTCATACCTAGTACCTGCATTCTGCTGCCTATCCCCAAAAGTAGGTATTTACCAATTTCCCGATAAGAAAAACCCTACAAATACTTGTTTTCCACTGCAAATAAATTGAAAAGTCCAAAATTCACCATAATTCTGTTACTACTTTTGTAATTCACCTGTTTTACAAAGAAACCCTCAGTTTCTTTTCTGAATCCATAAGAACTAGAATGGAAACCCCGGTAGCCCTAAAAGTTGCTCCCATTACTACCCCTCATCATGATTTAGACTATCTGCCCCTGGCAGATAATGTTTTTTAGATAAAAGACCTAACCACTGATAAAGACCATTTGAAAGTGTTTTGCCAATGCAGAGATAATCATTTGAATGGCTTTGATGCCATGGGGCTGTGGAAATCCAATCTCCTAATGTACTTTCTCCCCTCTGTGCATGTTTTCCCTGACATAATCCATCAGTGCTATGTAAATTATGACCCCATCCATAGAGAAGTCATGTCTCCCAAGCAAACAGTCCTATTCACAATAACTACTGAATCAATCAATGAGATGTTGCAATTCCATGCTACTTAGGCCCTCACCCCCATTTCCATTGGAAATTTACTTGAAAAATCAAGTAAATTATCCCAATATGAACTCAATCACCTCTGCCAGAATTTCATATTACAAAAGCATCAACCTAAATACCCCCCTCCTTATATGTCAGTTTTCTTCAGAGATACAGGTAAAATCATAGTTGACATGATAGCTGCAGTCATGGGATTAAACACTTGTGAGTATGTAGTTGAATTGACCCTAGTGTTGATGTCTATATTTACCCCTGGCCAGCCTCCTGCTATCAAGTAAGATTATGCCTCTTTTATTGCTGAGAAAATTCATGACCAGTTCGAGACTGGAGAATGAAAGGGTTTTCAAGTATTCCACCTTCATATATCACCTCATCCTCTACTATCAATCAGACAAATTTCCATTTTCTGCCAAGAAACTTGATACTAAGGGTTATCCAAGGTATGTCATCTTTTGGACTTCCATCTTCCATAGATCTTTTGCTTGCCTTTACTCATATAATGAGTTTATTGATCAGTTTTTCCACCCAGTGACCACCTTGCTAACAGGGAATTCCACACCCAGGATTAGTGATGACATCAAAAGGATCCGTCAGCTCTCCAAATAGTACAGAGTGGGTGATTGGTATTTGTACCAAAATCACACAAAAATCAGGGTATATGGGTGTGATCTTTCCCCATTCAAGCTATCTAGATATGTTCCAATGAGACTATTTGCATTAGAGTATTATAGACAGATGGTAAACTCAGATTTGATTCATTTTACTAAGGCAAAGAAGAAAGTACAACTCAGAATTAAGGATCACTTAGGCCCATTTTTCTGCAACACTAGGGAAGCATGGAAAGAAGCTGATCAAATTCTAGAAGACCATATGAAATTAAATAAAAGTTTTAGTTGGACTCCATATGACCCCTATAGTTTCATCTGTGATAGAAGGATGAAAAACAGACTATCACCATACTTGCATCACATAATTCTAGAGATTGAGCGATTTGCTTATATGGACGAATGGAGGGAAGGAACCTAGTAGAAACAGATAGTGAGAAAGTCAACATAGAAAATGTAATGAAGAATCTTGAAAAGAAACTTGACCTAAATTCTTTTGGACAGGTGCAATTTGAGACTTCTCACAAGTCAGCGTCAGGGACTAGTGCTTCAATAGTTGATACCCCTCAGAAGCATTCATAGGAGACTAGTGCACCACCTGTAGGGACATCCTAGGGAAAAGAACCAGAGACTAGCACCCAAGCAACATAGCAATCAACCATGTCCAAGCAGCCTGAAACTTCTCAAGAACAGGCTCAAACATAGGCCCACCCAAATCAAGTCAACATGGGAGAGCCCCCAATTTTGAAAACTCCTCTGAATGAGGAAAAGAACAAAAAGAGAGACAGGAAAGTAGCTACCCCTGCCAGTGGCCCATCAAACCAGCCTGGTGCTAAGAGGCACAGGCTAAATCCTGATTCAGAAGAGGAATTTTTTGAAGAAACAACAGAGAGCCAAAGAGAAGAAGGTGCAGATAGTTAGCAGACTTTCCCAGTAGGTGGGACACCTTCTACCTCATAAATACTGAAGCTGGAGATACAACAAAGTGCTGAAGTATCATCCTTTAGGCCTGGTGGTAATAGGAACCTCAACATTAAAGAGAAATTTAAAGAAATAAAAGCTAGGAATGAACCACTAAAGATCTAGGTCTACAATCAGTATTTAAAGATAGCTCCCACAAATCAGAATAGGTTGATGTTAGCCTATGACATCAAGGAGGGAAAAATGCAATTGAGCTTCTTCAAGCCCAAAGTACAATAACGTCAGACAATTGAAGATTACCTTCAAACTGATTTTGAGGTCATGGCCAAGGACATTCATACCCTGGACCAAATTGAATTACATAAACAAATAGGGGAAATGGTGTATTCAACATTGACTAGTAAAGCCATGGTGGCCCAAAGATTAGAAAATTCTTTGAATACTACAACTACTCAGTTACAGCTGGAAAGAGCCTCCTCACAGGCTAAGGATAATAGAATTAAATCATTGGAGGAGTTCGTTATTGAATTGGGTCATAACCCAAAAGATGCAAAAGCTGCAAAGGCCTTGATTAAGAAGAAAGATGAAGACATAGCTTCCTTGAGAAACCAGTTAAAGTTGTCTCCAGCAAGGCATCCACAAACCGCTGAATTCATATAAAACAAGTCTGAAGAAGAACTGATGGACTTAGTCTTCAAGCTTAATGAACAGTTGAAGGAGATTGAACAAGAGTTAGAAAAATCATTGAAAAGTAGGTAGGGAGAGTTGACCTCTCAGCCTCAAAATGTGTTACCAGTGGTCTCCACTGCAGTCCCCTCAACACTAGCAACAACTCTGGCATCCAATTTCCCCTTGGCCATAGCAAAGACAGTTACAGGTACAAGCGCAAGAACAGCACAGGCAGAAACTTCAAGTTTCAGTATAGAGGAGTTAATCAAGTCCATGGAGGAGATGAAACTCTAGGTCACTGAATTACAGAAGGTAAAAGAACAATTTGTTACCTTAGAATATAAATATGATCTTTCAAAAATTAATGTTGCTGAAAAGGTGAGGGAGAATAAAGGCTTAGCTTAGCAGGTGAAAGCACTAGAAAAGGACCTCACCTTTGACAAGCCCTTAATAAACATTAGGAAGATCTTTTGGACCAACATCACTCAGTCAATAAATGATGCTTGGTCATCAATAAAAATAATTTTTGAATAGATTGATTTGGTAAAAGTAGCTCTAGAAGAAATCTAGAGAACTAAAGAAGAGCTAGGAGGGAAGCCTGAGGAAGCTATCAGGATAATAAATTTTTTGAGCAGCAGAAATAAGCATCAGCTTGAAGAACTAGGTATTGAGGATAGAACTGGGACTATCCTGGAAATTAAGAAGGTATTGACCAAGAGGTCTCTGATGCAGAATTTGGAAAGAAAAAGCCAAAACATGCAAGAAGAAATTAATGATTTTATGGAGAAATTTGGCATTTTGCAGAGCAAAGGACTTCCAAGGCCTTTAGTAATTAGTGATAAATTGATGAGACATATAGACTATGTTGACAAATTGGGTCAATATGTAGATAACCAGGCTAGTTCATCAGCTAGTGCATCTGCACCAAAGGCACTACCTATAGGCAGAGTTCTCTATGACAATCTAGAGAACCTTTTCTATGTTGAACATGAAATAAAACATTTGTTTCTAGTTCAACCTAATTTTGTCAAATACACTCAGGTTGATAAAATCTTCAGGAAACTTCAAAGGACCAGAATACCAAAAGAATATTGGTGGAGAGATATGACAGAAATTTTGTGATTTATCCTTGGTAAAAAAGTAAATTTCATTATTTACCATAGTAAATTGGGGTAAAACAGGGTAAACAAGGATCAAACAGGTAAAGAGTATCAGAACAGGTCAAAGAGTATCAGTAAGAATATGAAAAGCAGAACAACCAGCACAGAATTACAAAGAAGACAACAAGATGCTCAATCATAGGGCCTGCCTCTAGCTCGTTCACAAAAATAGGGACAACAAGCCATCAGTTTACTTTTATCTTCTATTTTCAAGACCATCTGTCTCTACTTTTATGTAACAAATAGTTAGCTTTCTTAGATTATATCTCTCTGTTATGAGATATTTTATTGTAAATTTTTGTATAATTACTCCCTCATTCAGAGTATTGAGGATGGATTCTGAGACATTGATATAGACTTATTATTTTAGAAAAGAAAAGTTGTTGATCAACTCTTGTATGGTTGGCTGGATGAAGAAATAAAGCAAGGAACTTTTTACAGGATTCACGTGTCAAACATTAGTATTGAGGGTGGATTCTGAGACATTGATATAGACTTATTATTGTGGAAAAGAAAAGTTGTTGATCAACTCTTGTATGACTAGTTGGATGAAGAAATAAAGCAAGGAACTTTTTACAGGAATCATGTGCGAAACATTGGAAAAATAAGTATTATATATCTCATGTGTTATAGTTTTTTGGTTTAATATTTCACTGATGTTCCATGTCTAAATATTAAAACAAAAAATTATATTTCAGAAAGTGCTTAGTTGCAATCTGTCTTTAAAATTATTTTTATTCTAAATGTTTTCCTCTAAACTATCATAGGCAAGGAATTATTAACTGCTCTTTACTTCTTAGTTTGTCATTATGATAATTTAATAAGAAATTCTTAATTGCTTTTTATTAGTGATTATTCATTTTCCATCCTTTTGAAACTTGTTTAAGGATTCTTAACTGTCATTCATCCCTTTCAAAACCATTCTATCCTTTTAAGTTACCATTTGTTCCTTGTTTAGCTATCTTGTCCTGTGAAGCCCTCCTTTGTGAAATCATTCAAATCCAGTTTAGCCATCTACAGTCGACTCCATAGCCCAATGCCTTGATCTACTCTATTCTATCCATCTACTCCTGAATTCCACCGTCAAACACAATCAAAATCCCAAAAGCTTTCATAACTAGCCTAATATATTGTAAAACAAAGTTAAAACTTAAAGAGAGAGCCCTCTCTGACTATAGATTGGCTAGATTTTGTACTTAAAAGTTGGTTTGTGGTTAACTCAGACCCCTTTCCCTCTTCTTACAACTTCAGGGAAAATCTGAGTGATAACATAGTGGCGACTATGCTGGGA
>APFE030704025.1:153576-172140 GCA_000404065.3 Pinus taeda | reverse complement strand
TTTCCTCTTCATCTCTTCCTCTTTGCAAAACTTCTTTTACCCAACCCAACGTAAAAGGACAAAAGGAGCTTAGTTTGATGTTGAATGTATCCCTTATTAGAAGGGAATGATTAGATCTTTGCAACAGGGAATTTGACCAGTGGAGATGAATACATTCACCTCTAAAGCTTAGACGAATTGGCTGCCATAATGACTTGCCTAAGTGATAAAGGAATTTGACCAAAAAGGTGAATGACCTAAGGTACTTAATGAGGAAATTATAGGATACATTCAACTATTAAGTCAGGAGGACTTGAATAGGTCAGCCTTAAGTGAGTGTCTAAGGGAAATTATAGGATTGGACAAATCTGCCCCTTAGAAGCCAAAAGGACTTGGCTATGTCGACTGGAGGAGATAGATGTAATTCACCTTTGAAGCCAGAAGGACTTTGCTAGGTCATAAAAGACATTGAATAAAAAGGTGAATGGTCCAAAAGAAAATTCTCACCTAAGAAGCTAAAAGAACTCAAATTCCAAGAGGATTTGGCTAGGTTATGACTAAAGGAGATTGATACATTTTCCTAAGGCCATTAAAGACTTTGACCAGAAACCTATATCAGAAAAATTTTCTTAAGGAAAAATAAATTTCAACAATGAAAAGATACTTATAGAGAATACCTCCCTCGCTAGCATATCCCAAGGAGAGGGAAAGAGAACACAAAGAGGAAAATATTAACTTTTATTATGGTTAAATTATTTATTAAAAAAGTTCGAAAGATTTTTTTTTCCGTTAACTAATATAGATAGCAAATACATATAGAAAAGTTGGTTGAACTATTAAATCATTAACAAAATCAATTAAAAAAATTATCATTAATAAATCAATTTCAAAATTTTCACATTTCAATTTTCAAGAGTGAAATATCGGAAGCATTTTTTAAAGCCGACCGATTTAACTCCTCGTAACCATAATTTTTAACACCGTCATCTTTGTTGAATGTCCACCACGCATACCTCGCCCTGAGGCCCTTTTCCATATACACAAGATGTAGAACAACCAGGAGTATATCGTGCTCATTTATTTCCCAACAGTTAGTTCTAGTCCATACATATTTACCTTTAGGAAGCTTAGGGAGTTTGAAGGGATCAACTTGTTGAGTGTGCTCACTTTTCCGGCTCTGAACTAGCCTCCATCCACTTGCTAAATCATCCATAGCGTAAATAGCCCCAACGGGATACTCGCCATAATCGCCACTGGCATACTCCCTCTGAGATATGGCATAAAGTGTTCCGGATTTGGAGGATATCATACATCTCCCGAACGCGCACGTGACAAAGAATTTACGGAAGTTACGGGAGGAAGGCGGAACATATCTAGGAAATTTCATTAAATGCCGAGCAAACGTTGTGTTCACTTCTCCTCCCACTACCCACACGTTGCTCTGAAAGTCGAAGTGCATGGGAACGAGTATGGTAGTATCATCGTTGCCTGTATATACCCAGCTAGTAAGATTTACTAGATACAGTTTTCCTTTCCACGGGATAGGTGTAACATTTAAGTTGTACAGACACTCTGGAAGAAGTGACCACTTTTCAGAGTTTACGTCTAAGGACAACACTGTTGCACGATTTCTACCGGTACCCAACAACACTATCAACCGATCTCCCACTGTTACTTTCCTAATCCGATCATAAAACTCGTTGTGGAGTTCTCCAGCTATTGTGGAAGTATCCAAAGCCCGGAAAGACCTATCGGAGTTCTGGTCCGAATTTAGTATGTAACAGAAGGGATGCTAACGATCATCTGTACTATTCCAGAAAATAATTTTATGTCCGATCGCTTCCACAAAGGATTTACCACGGGGGCATCCGTTACAGAATTCTTCTGGTGGCAACTCATGCGGAATAGTTAAAGCCGTGAACTCATGTTGAGGGAAGGGTGACAACCTCTTGTCTCTGATGGCACAGTCTATAAAATTTATTTCACTCACCGTGGTTTCACGGCGACGGCCGCGTCTCTCGTGCCAACCTCTTGGTTTCACGCGAAACAGAAGATTGCATTGTCGTGGTGGCGGCGGGGCTGCGTCAACCAAATGTCGAAGTCTGTTAGCAATAAGTCCAGACCTGGCGTTAGAAATGAGGGCCAGTAGATGGCCGTCGAGGCTTGGAATAATTCGATGGCTTATAAGATCGTCGTTCATCAAATTGAAACTTTCCATGGCTGTTGAACTGTCACTAATTTCTCTAAATCTTGGAGGCAGCAAATCAAGAATCACCTCTGACTCGTGCTCATGATCTTTTGCATTGTCGGTGTAAAAAGGTTCCATGTTCTCACTCACAAATTAACCCCTTTCCCTTCACGATTTTGTTGAAGAAAGAATCTCCGAGAAGATGGCCGAACGAGTAGTACGAAATATATCAATGAACGTCCAACTTGGTGATGATCGAGTCCAATGAAATATGTCTTTCACTTTATACTGGGTTTTAGTATTTATATCAAGCGTCCATGAAGGTAGGCCGACTCCCTTGAGAAGGACACCACATGAAGTCCATGAAGGTAGGCTGACTCCCTTGAGAAGGACACCACATGAAGTCGGGTCACGCCTTTTTAATGGTGAGTTTCCACAAATTGAAATATGGTTTTGTTTCTTATGATTAAGTTTGAGTTTTATTTTTTTTAGTGACTTTATAAATTAGAAGATATGGTGTTAAGGGAACCCAAATTTTTTTGGGCACATTGTAGATGTTACAATTTTTTATCAATGGGCTTTTATTGGCTTTTTGAATGGGCAGCTTAACATTGTTTTTTTATTTATATGGGTTTTAAACCTATTATATTATAGAAAGGGTTTGTTTTGGTCATTTTAATTAGATGGTGATTTTCTCCTCAATCAAAATTAGAGTTGGAGTTAACAAATTTGGTTTCAAAGCGTACAACACAGAATAGTAAAGTTTGCTAATCCATCACATTCAAGAGAATCCATGGTAACTTTGGTGGAATTAGAGATATAATGAAAGAGATTGAAATGGGTATTTCCCCTAGAACTAATATTGGACGAATTTTCTATGACAATTGTATTCATGCAAAATTGTTGGAGACTAGAGGGTATTGGAGAGATTTTCTATGACACTTGTATGTATCTTTCAATACATGGTCATCCTCTCACTCCTTGCAGTGGGGAAGGATATATGTGCCTCCAAGGTTCAACAAAAATTATCCAAAAAGATGGCCTTTGTGCATGTGCTTTTCTTATGGGACAATCCATCATGTTGTCCAAGCTCACTTCAGGATTTGCCTTTTGTTTACATTTCCAATTATAACATCTTCTCCCACTCGAGTACTAACAACTTCTCCCACCCCATTACTAGATTGGGTTGTGGAAAGGGTTACTTGTTGAATTGACCTGATTCTTAATGTCTATTACGAAGATGAGTTCACAACATAAAATATAAAATCTGATGCTACAATTATGTTCATCTCGTGGAGATTTTATCTCAATCTGATTCCCGAATTGAAAGTTATTCCTACTTGAACTTTTCTTAATCATATTATGCATCATCTATAATGGGGGCTGCCACATGGCACCCGTGTGGTATTCATGTGGCATCCACATGTGGCCCAGATGGCACAACCACATTAACCAACATGATTCCATTCTTGGAAGGTACCTACATGGCCTCCATGTGGGCGATGCCATGTCGTCTCATGGATAGGGCCCATGAGGACATGGATAGGGACAATAGATTGTTTGGAATAATTAATTATTCCAATAAATGTGCTTTAAATCCTCTTTTCCTTCTACCTTGCATAGAGAAAATACTGTTTAGACCAATTCTAGCAACTTTGAACTTTCCAGCTAGCCCTAGAATCAATGTGCGTTATCTAACTATTCTAATCATAAAATTTCATGTGGTAATCAGATGGTATTTAGGATTTTTCTTTTCAACCTTTAGCTTTGATAATCATGACTAACAATCATCATCAACCCTTTAAAAGGAGATCAAATTTCCTTACCATTGTCATCAATACTTTTTATTATCCAAATTAAAACTCTATACTATATCCGAAGTTCACTGTGTGTTTTCATGTCAATGGATATGCTCACCATTCTCGCTTTTCTACATCTTCTAACAACTTTATACTAGTGCATATCAAGTGAAAATGGAGATGGTTATATGGGTCATCCAATTACTCCAGCTGTTTGAATGAACAACTCGTTTCTAAGAGGAGTAACCGAGGGAATCTTGTGTGCTAGAGTACATGTTTGAGAGATACATGGAATTGTTTGTTGAGGAAGGAAGATCCACAAATGACGGTTTTGTTGTCAATGTTTCATTTAAGCCAATAACAAGGTCTATTATATAGAATGCTTGCATCATCCATGAATATGTTTAGATTTTTATCCATATGTAAATCAAATTCTAAACCAATCCAAATGTCACTTGTAATTCTAATAGAATTTCCATTCCCTGTTTGTTAACTAAAATGCGACCCGATAATAAGAAAGGTATAAGAAATGATTTTGTTGGTACTCACCAAACATGAGAGGCATTAGTTGCCACCTTCATAATACGTTGGATTCATTGCATGATTGGAGGAGGGTAGGTACACTTTCTTTTTTATAACTTTGTGCCACAAACCTATACTTGAGATGAACTGCCAAAATCAACCTTATAGCTAGGGCTTCTGAGAAGTTTAAGATCCTTTTATATCCAACCAACCTATTCGTATGAAATTCTCAAATTATTATTACATGTAGTTGATATAGCCTTGGAATAAATTTATTCCAACAAGCTTTCCACAATTCAAAATTATGTTGGAAAATTACAATATAATTTAAGGAATTTACATTTTTATTACAATAGCTTCGTAAGTTAACAATGTCCTAAAGCTGATCATTGGAAACCAAGGCACAATGTTTCTCTAGTGAACTCTCAATGTCAAGAGCCCCATTTTTCCTAGTGCATGTCTTCAAACATGTACTTTCTTCTTATTTGTCATTATTTATATGTTGCACATTGTTTCATCCACTTCTAGATTTTAAACTATTCCAATTTTCTATACTGATTTTATTACTTGGATATAAAACCCATTTTTAGCATTCACTTACTCTTTAGTAAATACAATAATGTAAAGCTTAGTACCTGGATCATGCACATGATTTCTCATACAAATAACTGAATTTGAGGGGCAAAAACAATCCATTTTCAAATTATGTGATACCTTCTTTAGCACTACAAAAAGACATGTTGATATTTGAGTTTACCAACCATTTAGGGAAGTAAGATTGGATTAGTGGCCATATCTAAAGAGGTTTTGGTGTTACAACCTGTAGTGTTACCCTAGATAGTACTAGTGTTACCCCCTGTAGGGTTACCCTATTTAGGACTAGTGTTACCACCTGTAGAGTTACCCTTGTTAGGACTAGTGTTACCACCTAGGTTTTCACTACCTACATTAGCACCTAACATGGTAGTGATTTAGTGTTGGGAAGATGTGTAATCAAAGGAGGAACTTGAGGAATAAGAAGAAGTAGAGTCTGTATGTGGACTAGGTGGAGGATGGGATCGAGGAACACTTACTTGTCAAGTAGGGGTGAGAGAATATCCTAAAGGAAAGTAATGGTGAAGGCCATGAAGTCTCCGTGACAAGCATTTTGGGGGTGAAATGGTGTCAGGACAAAATAAAAATTGAAATACTATGGGGAGAGGATAAAGAAAGAAAGAAAAAAACAACAAGAAAACACCTAATGCAATGATGTGAAGTGAAAACTAATTATAATGATATGTTACTCTAATCCAACCAAACACCTCCTATAGAAAAAATACCTCTAGCCTACAGGTTGTCTAAATCATGAATCAAGCCCTAGTTCTATTGTTTTAGATAGCTTTCCAAAATACTTCTTATTTGATGGGGTCTGATGTCCACAAGTAGGGCTGACTAGATGAAGGTGGGGTACAGAGATGGTTGCTTCCAACAACCATCCCTATAGGGTGTTTTCATAAGACTCGACACTAAGGCTACCTTCGTCCCATAGGGGTGGTCAAATCATGTTATTCTTGGTATTTAGTCAACAATGTGGATCCCTTGACCAGCAAGTCAGGTAACCTCGTGGATAGTTGCACACACTAAGACTTAAGCCTCACCCCCTATGAATCGTGTTTCTGGTGTGCACCAGTTTTGAACATGGGATTGTGAAGGATTTTAAGCTCCCTATAAGCACAATTGTCTATGTCTTGGTGTAAGTGATGAAAGGGGGTTTTTGTTATGCTCTTGACCTACGAGAAGATACTAGAATACCAAATATGAGAAGAAATATACCTAGAACACAGAACAATAAGAAATAATAGCATGTATTTTATTATTCAAAAAGGAAAGAAATATTCACTTGCCTCTTTGAGGGGCCAACCTCCAATAGAGCTGGGCTCAAGTACAAAATGAGCAGAAACAAAGGCGATCAAGGTAGCTACAAAAGAAAAAGTAGCTAAGTTTTTGAGAGAAAATATTTTCTACAAGTTTGGCTATCCAAGAGAATTAGTCACAGATCAAGGGAGTCAATTTACCTCCAATCTGATTGAAGACCGACTCACATATCACAAAATTAAGCACAGAACTTCCACCCCTTATCATCCGCAAGCAAATGGACAGGTAGAAGTCACTAACTGAGCTTTGAAAGGGATTTTGACCAAGGTAGTGAGCAGCACCAGAAAAGATTGGGCAGATCGATTGGTTGAGGCCACTTGGGCCTATAACACCACCTGGAAAACCACCAAAGGGTTCACACCCTATGAGCTAGTCTATGGGAAGAAGGCTTTGCTGTCAGTAGAATCTGAATATAACAAATTAAGGACAACGACTTAGCTGGACCTAGATATCAGCCATGCACAAAAGGAAAGGTTACTTCAGCTAAATGGATTGGATGAACAAAGATTGCAGGGCCTTCTCCACTCAGAGTTAGTCCAACTTCAAAGGAAAATATGGCATGACAAACACCTCAAAGAAAAACAATTCCAGGAAGGAGATTGGGCACTGTTGTATGATTCAAGATATAGAGATTTCAAAGGAAAAATGAGGACAAGATGGCTGGGACCGTACACAGTAGAAAAATTAAATGACAATGGTTCAGTTTTGATCCCGACCATTGATGAAGAAGCCATCCCCATGCTTGTCAACGGGCATAGATTGAAGATCTATAGGAAGCCCCTCTCCAAGCAAGAAGTCATTAAGAATATGAGTAAAACATTGTTGGTAGTGGAGCAGGTCTCTGCATGCACTCCACCCACACCCTAAAAAAAAACAAAACAAAAAAAAGAAAAAATAGAAAAAAAGAGAATAAAAGACCCCTGGGTGAAAACCTCCTGGAGGTACCCAAGGTAGGAAGTGAGGGTGAAAACCTCCTGGAGGCGCCCTAGCTGTCTCATAAAAAAAAGAGGAAAAAAAATAGAGAGAAAAATACAAAAAAAAACAAACTTCTTTTGAATGCATTGTAGATTGCAGGAGGGTCACAGAAGGAAAAAAAGGACATGGACAAGCTGAATACATCCTTGATAGCTCACTTCTCCATTGCCATTGTCTTTTCCCAAGCCTCGGTCTCAATTGTTCTGGAAATTTTGCATCCCAAAGGAAACTCTGTACATTCTATAGGAGGATCCTGTAGAAACCACAAAGAGCTCGAAATCAAGTTCAAAAAAGAATCAGAGGGCTAAATATTTTTTCCAGAAGACCTGTGGACCTCCCTTCCACCATTCATCCTCGTAACTCTCCATTCCATCCCTGCACCACTACATTTCCATTCGCTTCTTTCTTCCCTACACAGAAAACACAGAAATTTTGTTTCTTTTTTTCTTCTTTTTCTTTTTTAAATGATGAATAAAACAACAACATTCTTAATTTGTTTCTTACTTGGTGCATACCAGCTGCTTTTCCTTTCCTTCAGAACCTTCCCCAGTTGTCTCTTCAGTTAGTTGTTATAGTCCTAAAGGATTCCTGTAATAGCTAATCCCTTTAAAAACCAAGCTCTAGAGGCAGCGTCAGTACAACCCTAGGTGTATACAACGTGTAAGGAGTGGTTCCTGATCAAAGATCACTAGCATGAGGTAGCCAAGCCACTAGTTTAGAAGCCACGAGTGCCAATAGTAGTAGAAGTCCATGAACAAAGTGCCAAAGTTTGAGCATGCAAATCACGGTAGCGACTAATAGGTAAGTGGCTAAACCCATTCCTCTATTGCATGAATATGATTTAGAAACTACATGAACCATTGAGATGGTCACGATTAAATGAAATTGGTGGCCAGCGAACTGGCCACCCTCATCCAGTTCAAACAAGCCTCGTCCAATTCAAACAGCGTTCAGAAGGTGTAATCGGCACGTGTGGTCCATCAACTTGGGAAGAAAAACTCAAAATAAGTAGTGGTGGTGGTGTATAATGGGAATGATAGAAGTGATTGTGGGCAGGTGACATGAAATATCTTAATGGCACTGGAGTAGGGACCAACGGTCCAGATGGGGATAACGTACCCTTCCTGCCACCACACCTCATCACCACAGAACATGCCTGAAGCTTAAGTACGTTGCAGTAGAAGCCTCCACCACCTTTTTTTTTCATTTGCATCGATGAGTTCTTAGCTGCAACAACTTACCTACCACCTTCAGAACTTCAAAACAATCACTCTCTGCCAGTGTTCAAAACCCTTCCGCTTATCGGGCTCTACAGGAGCATTATCACACTCTATAGGAGTGGAAACATAGTCTACAGGAGTCGTTCTACAGGAAGGCCAGTGAATAGCTCTGCAGAGGGAAAATTCAAGATTTTGTGCCAAATTCAAGCTCAAAAGAAGGTAGACTTGGAAAAACCTAGTTTGCATGTTATATATCTACAAAAGGTGGTGGGATTTGAAGCAAAGTACTAGGTGGAAAAAGAAAGGGAAAGTGAAAACAAAAGTCTGCCTGTGTTTTTCTGAAATATATATAGTCTCTCCATTTTACTCTTTGCACTAAAAGTCTATCTCTTTCTCCTCCATGGTATTCTCCTATAAGAAGAAGTGATGCAACCATAGGAAATTAAGCCTGTAAAGCACTGAATTTGCATTGGGTGGTCTGTCAAAGAAAAACAATGTCTTGCTTTCTGTGTTGTGTTTTTTTAAAATAAAAACTATTGATTTCCTCTAACAACCTGAGGAGTAAAGTAAGGTTGAGAACAGAGTTTGAAGGGTAGGAAAATTAAATTTTGTTTTTGAAAAGAAGAAACACGAAAAACTCTCTCTGGTTCCAAAAAAAACCTCAGCTATTCCTCTATTTTCAGGTTTGAAAATTTGCTGCTTTCCTCCTCACCTGAGAATTTATAGCAATCACTGAACATCATGACGGGGGGTTTTATGAGAAAGGAGCCTCTAAACTCCACCAAATTGCACGAACACCCATAAGTGGTAGCCCTCTTTACCAGGGAAAATTGGATGCCTTTATTTGAGAAATTTCATGGGTATGATGAAGAAGTTATAGAGGAATTTTTAATATCTTTAAGACCCCATTCAAAAACCCATGCTACAGTCAATTTCAGGGGTCTAACCATAGAAATTACACTAGAATTCATTAGCAGAATTACAGGTCTTCCACTTGGGCTCCCCTAGAGAAAAGAAGAAAAACCACTAGGAAGTGGGTATGCCATGCAATTTGAAGATCTGGTCCATGAAATATTGAGCCACCAAAGCTAGTGTAAAAGGGTGGGGTAGGGCACAAAAATGAGCATACTTAGAAATTCTATCCACAACCACCATGATCACTGACTTGTTGCCTAACTTCGGAAGACTCGTAATGAAATCCATAGAAACCTCCATCCAGATTGAGGCAGGGATGGGCAATGGCTATAATGTGCCTGGGGATTTGACTGTTTCTCCTTTGTGGCACTGACACACATCACACTCAACTACAAAAGTAAGAATGTCCTTTTTCATGCCTGTCCAAAAGAATGAGCGTCGAGTGCGAGCATAAGTCTTCTGAAAGCCTTAATGGCCTGCAATGGGAGATGAGTGCAACTCTGCCAAAATGTGGCTTTTGAGGGTGGATGTTGGTGATATCACTACTTTGTCCTTGTAGCGAAGCATCTCATCCTGCCAAGAGTAGCCCACTTTGGAACTTTGATCCGCTTGCAATTTATTAATGAGTTGGGAGAGAAAAGGATGTGAAAACCATTCCTTGCGAGCCTCTTCAATCCACTCTGGAATGGTAAGAGAGATTGCTAGCATGGTGCTTTCCTCCTCAAATTGGCGTGATAAATCATATGCTACGACATCTTCACGCCCTTTCTTGTAAATTATCTCATAATCATATCCTAAAATTTTGGCTAGCCATTTGTTTTGTTGTGGCGAGGATAGGTGTTGCTCTAAAAAATATTTAAGGCTTTGATGGTCTGTGCGGATTTGGAAATGCCACCCCAATAAGTATGGTTTCCAGGTATCTACTACATGTAAGATGGCCATCATCTCCTTCTCATAGGTAGATTTTCCCAGATTTGTCCCACTTAGTTGTCGGCTAGTGAAGGCCAAGGTTAACCTTCCTGCATTAAGACAGCCCCAATACCCGTACCTGAAGCATCACATTCAATCAAAAAAGATTTGATGAAGTCGAGTAGTGCCAATACGGGAGTGGAACACATGGCATGTTTGAGAGAAATAAATGCCTATTGCGCTTCATCATTATAGAGGAATGGATTTTTCTTGAGAAGGTGAGTGAGGGGTCCAACAATGCGACCATAATTGTGAACGAATTTGCGATAGTAGTAGGTGAGACCCAAAAATACTCTCAAGCTTTTCAAGGTCTTTGTTTGAGGCCAATCCTGCATTGCCTTGATCTTTCTGGGATCCACCCTAACACCTTCACACCCCATAATGTGGCCAAAATACTCAACTTCTTCCATTCCAAAAGAGCACTTGGACAATTTGACAAATAATTTATGCTTCCGAAGTAGTTGCAAGAGAAGATCTACATGTTAAAGATGTTTTTCCCAGGTGAGGTTGTCATCAAAGAAAACAAGGACAAATTTTCTAAGATATGGTTTGAGCAAGTGATTCATGAGGCTCTTAAAAGTGGATGGGGCATTACAGAGATGAAATGGCATGACCAGGAATTCATAATGGCCTTCATGAGTCCAGAAAGAAGTCATTGGAATGTATACTTCTTTCATGCAAATTTGGTGATAGCCTGAGCGAAGGTTGAGCTTAGTAAAGAATTGAGCCCCATTTAGTTCATCACACAAATCATCAACAACCGTGTTACACAGTAATTTGTCACCGTCTCTGTTACCCCTCTCCTGCATCTTGGAGGACCCATTCCGGGACTTGTGAGAAGTGACAAGACTTGAAACCACTTGCCTTATTCTCCTCTAAACATGAGCTTCATATGCCCTTAAGACATCTCTTGCTCATTGCCCCTAAAAATAGCCCTTTTTGCATTAGCACTGGTGCCCTGTGTTATGCCCGCGCCAATGGGGAAAATCCTAAAGAAAGGGCGCGCCATTGGCGCTCTGTCTCAGAGTCGCAATCGCGCCAACTAGTTTGGGCAAAGATTTCAACCACTCAAACCTCCTAAGTTTCTATCCACCTCATTCACCAAACTGATTCCAAGTTGAGTGAGGATGGTTTGGCTTCGAATCTCCTTGGATGGAAAGTTGTTTGCCACCATTCCATGGAAGTTTCCAAGTGATGAAACCAAATCCATGATTGTGGGGGATTGACCTTATCTCTTCCTTCTCCTCTATAAAAGCTTGTTCTCTTGGCTTGAGCAAGCTAGTTCGAGTTCTAGTTCTAGTTCTAGTTCTGAAAGTTTTGGCTCTTGTGGCAATACTTGTGCTAAAAGAAGGAAGATATCAAAAGATTGGAGTTGCAAGAAGCCTTCTTTGTATCCATAAGGCTTCACCTAAGTAAGGAGACTTTGTCACTAAAGAGAGAGAGCTTGTCCCTCACCCCTTCAAGCTTTTGCAAGACTTGTGTAGCTGAGCACCCAGCCAAAGGAGGACTTGACGTCAGGACGCTGGTTGTATTCTCCTTTGTTGATTATTAATAATAGATGACTATCATTATGGTTTCATTCTCGTTGTACTTGTAATGGTTGATGTTGAATTATATCCTTCCTGACTGATGTATAATTGCATATATTAGATTTCACGCTTGTGTTTGTGTCGTTCTCTTTGTGTGCAGGTGTCCATTCACGTGGATAATGGAGGATCGTGACCGGCCAAGGCGAAGGAACGTGGGCAACGTCTCTTCTACAAACTAAAGTGTTGGATCTCAAGTAGGTCTCCATCACCTACCTTTTATTTGCAATTAGGAACTTGCGTGATAGCATTGTTTGATTGTTTCTAGACTCGTTCTAGGCTAGTAGGGATCGCCTCTATCCGTAGAGGGGATTTACCTCTCCAACAAGAACCTTACTTTGATACCCAGTATTTAGCTTTAGTAATGGACATATAATTTAGGCTTATGAAATCTACAAAGGAGAAACTATATTGAAAAAGATTTTAATATGTATTTATATTATACCAATTGTTACTTTATAATGATAGGTGATCATAATAACTATGAAATAATTAGATGATTGGTTCAAGCCACATGGACAACTTTCTCCATAATACTATATGCAAGGAACATTTATATTTCTAAGATTGGGTAGAAAAATATCCTCATAATGCTTTATGTCCTCCTGGGATTCTCATGCTTTAATAATTCTATATCCAAGCAACATTTGTATTTATAATATTGGGTAGAATAATATATTGATGTGTGAATGTTATGCATGATAGGATCAATGGACCACATCCACACCTCTCCCATAGCCAAGAAAACCCCCAAAATGGGTCTATAATTGAACTCTAACATTGGGTACTCCTCCAAATAATTTGTCTTAACCATGTAAAAGATAATTCAAAGCCACTTGGAATGGCATCATTACCTCCTCTGGTAGAGTTTAACATTCTTATGAGTAAGTGAAAACTTAATTATGCCAATGGATGCACATTTACCATACAATGGTGAAACATGTCTCTAAATATGTGAAGTGTCTTGAACAATGTGTAATGACACCCAAATGAACCTCAATGGAAAGATTTACCTTAAAATATCTAGAAGTGCTTCATATCTATAGGAACTCTTAAAAATAAGTCTCATTCTACTATGCTTGAGGAAAGAATGCCTCCAAAAATGCAAAAAATAACCATGCATTTTCATATGTAATGAAATTATGCACATCATGGTTACTTCACAGTACTATACTGCCAAATGTTTTCCACTACCAATATTTTATAAAGTGATATTCCAAATAATATGATGAAATTTGGTTTGCTTCCACATAAACATAATTAACATACATTATATGTATTAACCAACATGGTATAGATTAAACTAATTATGTAAATGATGTAATGCACTTAACATGGAGTCTTTCAAAAACTAAAATAGAGGATAAATATTTATGTTTATGATATTGTTATAGAAACATTAATGGTAATATATATAGTTAGCCTCATTGTCATTAGTTAACATATGCTCTTAACATGGATAGATAGAATATAATTATATTTTCATAGAACTATAAAACATTATGGATTTTTCATTCCATGAACCTATGAACTATGAACACTGAAACTTTAAACCATAATCCAGAGATATATCTACCTATTGTAGTGGCTATAACCACCCTCCAAAATTTTATCTATGCTTCAATTTTGGAGCCTCCATTCTTATCCACAATAACTCATCTTGCACTAATCCAAGTATTCATGCTTCAATTGAGACTTATCTTTTCATTTTTCTTGTGTTTTCTCACTTAGCTTATCTTTCTAGGTCACAATTTGATCTCCCAACTTGGTCTCACAACAATTCTGGGCTAGCCTCCAGAAACTATGCAATCCTTGAGGGAAAGCAACCTTGATGATAGGAATTAAGTAGCCCTGGTTCCCAGCCAACCTTGAGCTCAGAAACTGTGCAATCATGGAAGGCAACCCAGCATTGAGCCCAGAAATTGTGCAACCCTCACTAAGATAATAAACTACGTAGTGCACTAAGCTGGAAATTTTCCTAGTTCCCCAGTACTGCCAGTCTTTCCCGACAGTGTGCATGGCAATTTTCCCTGAAAGATAAAAAAATAAAAAAAATAAAAACATCCCTAAAAACTAGGGATCTATTTTTAGTAACCTGAATGAGACACTCGTGCTATTTTTAGAAACTTCTTCCAAGTGTCGTTTTTTCCCTTAATTTCAGGCATGCACGTCATAAGCCTTAATTTGCCCAAAACTATTTAATTTCCAGTTCTAGAGCTCATTTTCGCACTCAATCTTGGACCTCTAGCATTCCCAAGGAGATCAAGAAACTTTTGGTGAGATCGTCATCACTTTTCCAAATGATTTTCACTTTTTCATCTTTTGCTGCTTTTTTGTTGCTTTTTGTCGTTTGGATTGTGTGAGTGTGGTTTCAGTTGTTTTTATTCATGGTTGTTGGTGTTTTAACTTGTACAGGCTATTTTAAGTTTTATATTTCCTCTCCCAAATCTCGTGTTATTTTTCCTATTTTTGCACCAATGGGGGTCGTTGCGGTGACTCTTCTCACATACTTCATTTTCTCTCTGTTTGATTAATTTCTGCACCTAATTCATATGCATTTACTTTCACTTAGTCAAATCTGCACTCAGCTTCACACTATCTCTTATATCTACTCATTTTCCACACTTCCCTTGGGCAGATCAAGATTTCTCTTAGTTGGTTTTTAATTTTCCCAGCTGTCACTACGACATCCTAAGGCTCAAGCCACAAGCTTGGTCTTTGGAATTGTGGAGTGCGTAGGCCAAGCTAGATCCAACTGCACATTGCAGTTCTAGGAGCCAATATGTCTTCCTAGCCATTGAGGCTACAAAATGCATACTCTCTCCCAGGCCTCTGCCGAGGCTAAACTGTGCATTGTGCAGTTTCAATCTCCAAGATTCCACCTTGACTATTGGGACTATGTAATGCACAGTTTCCATAGATAGTCAGTCCCTCTTGACAATGAGAATTGCACAATCCTTCCCATATGATGCCCGATTTTTTGCTTGAACTTTCCTTGTAAGTAGATTTTCCAAAGACTGATATTTTCTTGCCATGAGTGTATTTTCTGTCCCACAACTACAATAGTTGTTGAGAACCTCTCCAACAGTCACTGTTACCATGGAAACAAAGAGAGTTTCTTCAAAAGAAATCGCTGAGAGCAGTACTGGGGAAGCAGTTGAGAAAACATCAGTTGATTTTCCAGTGTATACAGATACTCAAATGTTTATAGAAAAGGGATCATCACTAACATGGCAGTTGATTAAAGATTCTTTTGCAAAGTACTTTGAGGCAGACTTAGAGGACCGACAGGTTTATCACAACATCTAATAGTCAAGGCTATACAAGGTTCAATTCAGGTATCCATCTTTCCCATGTTCATATGTCATCAGCTGGATTATCTCACACATTGATGAGAAGACCATGACGTTGAGCAGTTCCAGTGGACATAAGCTTGCCACCTTCCGGGTACGATACTTTTAGAAAATGTATCACTTGCCCGAGCCCGTAGAGCACATGGAATCACTCTTCTACGCCACCCATATTTATGTGAACACGAGAAACATTGTCAAAGGCTGGTTGAAGGAGCCATCGTAGTTTCAACATACACCCACCCATGTGTAAGGGGAAAAGTCCCTTAGGAAGGATTACCAGCTCTTGGTTATTTTCTCTTGCAGAATCCACGGTCAAGAGAGCATGAAAACCTTTCCTGTAGGGTGGGTAATCTTATTGGATCAGGTGGTGAATGATGGGAATTCATTCAACTGGTTAGATCCGTTAGCTCGACAATTGAAGGCCCATGTAGCACATACTCAGAATCCTCTGAGGGTGAGCGAGGAAAGTTCTATATGTCTTCATACTTACTGAATGCAATCTGTGCAGAAAAATAGTTCCCTGGCATGAACTGGACATGGACAACATGAGAAATTTTCATGGAAATCTATTGCAAGTTGCTTTCATAATACAGTTATCAAGGAGTAATGGCACATCTAACTGACCACTTTATCATCCCTCTTTACAAGATTATCTTTGAAGAAGATCCACATTGAATGTCACGAGAATCAATGGAGGCGATAGTAGACATCGCAGATTGGTATGCCTCACAAGGTAGCACCTTCATTAGAGTGTTTGGTGGACATAAGCCTTCACATGTTCTACCAAGGTATGCCACCAAAAAACTTGTCACGTAAGAAGTATCATACCATCTTGCCACAGGGTTGTCAGAAATGCTTCATAGGAAGAATAAAGCACAATGTCCCACTCTTCCTTCACAGATTGGATTATACAAGATAAATAACTTGAAATTCACGGATGTCGAGGTAAAGGAGATAGTGATATTTGAATTGAGCACTTGAGACTTTAATCTGTATGATCCCCACAGTATTTGTAAGGACCATTGTGTGAGAGTACATTCCGTGGATTGGCAGTGCATTCCACTAGCTAGAGGAGGATCCTTGGAGATACTGCTACAATGCCTCTAGACTCCATGAGTCGGTCCACTTAGCAAGGACTTCACAGGATGCTCCATGGATGACAGCAACTCCGGAAGTAACAACCACAGAAGACATCAATCCCGTGTATGAAAAGGGAAAGAGGAAGATTGCTAATAGTGCAGAGGAAAAAAAAAATATTTGAAAAATGAAATAAAATCCTATTCTCATGAAAGAAGCTTTGGTAGAACAAGGAAATAAGAAGAAGAGGATGCAAAGAGAAGAGCAAAGGAAGAGAGAAAACCAGAGGTTGTAAGAAGCATAACTAAAGCTACAGGAGACATAGCAGAAGTTAAAGGAAGAATAAGAGTTGAAGATGAGAGAACAATAAGAGAAGAAAAAGCATGAGGAAGAATAAAGGTAAGGCAAAATGACAAAGGAAACAATGCATATATAGGTTAAAGATCCCATGAAAGACCAACCAACAGCTGAGGAGGAAGGTGAATGGATGTAGGATCAGGAGCTTGCTCAATAGATTGAGAAATTGATTGAAGTGACAGATATGGAGATGGAATAGGAGCCACAAAATGAAGATGTTGATCTGATGTCAAGTGCACCATAGATCATCCCATAGTCTCCACCACCTCTAGCATCATAGCCAACCTCGAGCGGGCAAGGGAGTGTTGTTCCCCTTGATGATGATCTAGTAATGGATGTGTAAAATATATCATTTGGTGAGTGCCAAAGGAGGATTGTACAAGCATGGAGGAAGATCTTTCCAGATGATCACACATCACCTACATTCATTCGAGAAAAGGTGATAGTTTTGGACACCAGGATGCATCCAAATTCCATTTTCGAAGCCAACTTGGCCTATGTAGGAGAAATAAGGTCAAATATTCAGTATTTGATGGCCAAGAATGAGCAAATGGCACAGAACTTGCAGGTTTCCAGGTAAGAGGTAGAACAACTTTACACAACAACGCGGAATGCAATTTTCGCATAAGTTTACTTGGAGAAAATGAGAGCAACGATACTTGTTGAAGTATCAACACTTGGAGAAACCATGTGGAAGCTCTGCGAGGGATTTTCAGCATACATAAAGTAATTTTCAGTTTGCATGACCCAAAACAACTAAGAAAATATTTTTTTTAATTCTCAATAACATACAAGATGTCATTGCTTATGTGTAAGAGTGGATAATGTGATACAAAGGGGCATCACTTGACTTAGTGAAGAAAATGAAACCACAGGAAAAGCTGGAGAAATCGAAGGTTCAGATGTTGAGTCCTAACAACAAGCAACTTGCCTCATTCATCGATAGCATTCAAGCCTCATATGTATGGTTGTTCAGTAGTTTGGATGTCTTTGTGAGAACACACCAGATCCCATCAGTCGGTTTACTAGCCAAAGACAAATCCAAGACCCAAGTCTGACAAAAGATTGAAGAGTACTTGGAGCAGCTGAGACAGAATGCCACAAGGGAAGACTTGGAGCTGAACAGACAAAACATGCATACTTTCATCAGTGGTCTTGCCCAAGTCAAAACAACATTACTCATGCTTCAAAATGAACTGGAAATAGGTTCCAAGATAGTGTACCCTTATGCCATGGAGGCCAGAGTCCGCTTTTGGCCATACACCATTATGCAGTTTGGGGACATCAACACACAATATCAATCTTGACACCAATATGTGACCAAGAAGCAATAAGTGGAGGTTGTTGAGCTAGATTTCTCCCAAACTCAAGAATCATAGTGTTGTGTATTGTTAGGTTGTCAAGTTGTCTCTACACTATTTTGTCTTATATGGGTACAAGGGTGAAATGTAATAGTATTCGTAATTATGTTGTAAGTAAAATTCCAAGTGCCAACATTGGAATATGAAGAGTCATTATGTAATGAAATGTGTCATTTTGTAAAGAAGTTGAAGAGTCATTGTAGGTTTTAACCCCGTACAGAAATTACCTGCATACGAATTCTAAATCACAGGAAAAATAAAAATGCGAGAGAATAACACATAAAACACATATACACAGAGATTTCCCACTGGATCCCAAAACCGGGACTACCAGATTGATTTTTCATTA
>APFE030704025.1:135162-148751 GCA_000404065.3 Pinus taeda | reverse complement strand
TGATCTTTATCCACCAATAGATCCTCCATCTTGAGTTTCCACAACTCAAAACTCTGACCATTGAACTTCTCAATCTCTATCTTTCTGCTGCTTGCCATCTTCTTCTACCACTTGAATCGATCTCGCAGATCTCCCACTAAACAGGGCCTACCACAGGCCCGAGCGAAACCCCTCAGCAACAAAGGCATCCCCTTGAAGCCAAAACAGCTCTGATACCAAATGTAGGTTTTAACCCCGTACAGAAATTAACTGCATACGAATTCTAAAACACAGGAAAAATAAAAATGCGAGAGCATAACACATAAAACACATATACACATAGATTTCCCACTGAATCCCAAAACCGGGACTACCAGCTTGATTTTTCATTATGTTCCTTTCAATGTTACAATACATATTTATACATGCCGAAGCATCCAATACCATGGACAGAAAACCATCGCGTCCAAAACCATGGACCAAAAACCATCGTGTCCAAAAAAAATATGTGCAAAAATCATGCACAAAACCATAGGTGGGTCCGCCCAACCTAAAATAGGGTTCAAAACCAAAATTTTCTGGGGCGCTGCCTCGGACCCCATAAAGTGGGGTTACGGGTACCCCTCAAACCCCCTGTTAACTATGTGGAAAGAATATAACACAACCTAATAGTCATGAGGGTAGTCCAAAGGTCACAAAGGGGAGTTGAAGAGTCATCCCCTCTGGTTTTAAATAGAACCTCATAACTCATGTAAATGTATTTTGGTAGCCAATCTTTTGGGTAGGCTTAGGCTTAGGAAGAGGTTGGTAGTATTGTGAAGAGCCTTGGATTCTCCATAGTGTAGAGTGAGTATAATTCTTTGGAAGAGAAGGTGTTATTGACTGTAATGTTCCACTATTGGGGTTAGTGGTTGTAAATGGTGTATGTATTAATGGAACTTTCACTTATAATAATAAAATCATAGCCAACACGTTTTCATGCATATATTTTGAATACAATAGGATTATTCTTGTTGTATTTGCAATGTATGTTATTTAACTTACACTTATGCTTATGAACTATTTTGTTTGCATGTGTATGAATCTCGTTGAATGCATGTTGTTGGATTAACTCATCACTTTAACTTGTGGACTATTTTTCATCTTGGTTTGAGATGTAATTTTTCTTGTGTATTTCTTTCAAGCTACGTACTATTACAGGCTTCCAAGTGGCGCACTTCCTTCTCCATTTGTGTGTCAAAACCTTCATGCATTGCACTTGACTCTCCACAACGTCACCCACTTGCTCTCACCCAAAGTTACTTCCCTCTACGCATTTTTAGAGTCAAAGCATAACATTACCACCCACTGTTGGGACTCCTAGTCAAAATGGTGTGAGATCTAGTTGGGATTCATATCGGGGAGGTCCCCTGAATGTTGGTAGGTCCAACACAGTCAACATTTATTGTGCTAGAAGGAAGACCAAATGAAAAGTTGATTCCTTGAAGTATGTTTTGAATCTCTGCTTTCATTTAATGACTTCTCACCAAAACATAATCCCAACACGTTTTTCTAGACACACAAATCTGAAAGTGCCAGTGAGAATTATTGATGACTTGTCAAATTTGAAATTTAATTGCGAGGGTGAAACAACCTTATTTGAACATACCACACGGTTTCTTGATTTATACACAATGCACAACATCCATTATGAGGATGTTGGTTGTAGGTTGTCCATTCTCACATTCGAAGGGCGCGTGCGAGACTAGTGTAACACATTTTCTAATGACACCATTCACTCTTTCGAACAAATTTTCATAGAGTCATGTCGTGCTTTCGATTTCTATGATTGTAAATATCTTAATAAGAAAATTTTGAATTTACGAAAAACACCTTATGAATCTATTCAATACATTCATGATCGTTTCACCCATTACTACTTTGAATTTCCTGAAGATGAATTTTTTTGGTATTTCTTGGTAGACATATTTCTTTATCTTGTTCACATTTCAAAAGATCCACACGAGTTAGAATATTTTGAAACTCTCCCAACATACCTCAGTGTTAGAGCTTCTAAATATGAGACAGACAAGGTTTTTGTTCCAAGTGATCCTCTGTCGCCTTCTCATCAAACAAATCTAGCTTCGCAGGTCAAGGTGGGAGAAGTTGTTAGTTCATCTCTTGATCTACCATCATATTATCCTACCCCACTTACTCAAAATTTTCAGTGCATATTTGGATTGTGATTGTGATGGTTATGATGAAGTGTTATCTACTCATCCTCTATCCTTTGGTTGCTTTGATCCTCAAAATTGTTATGTGTTGTATTCATTGCTTTCAAATTTCTCATGTGATGTTCACAAGGATCAAGTTATGGATGGAGTTGGTGTTGAAAAACCAACCCACGATATCATTTTTGATGAGTATGTGAGGGAGTCTAAAAAAGAATTCGCAGTGAAGGATGACCTCCTTGCATCTATACCTCTTCCACATGATGTCATTTTTGTTCAATCTTATGAAAATTTAGTTTCTAATATTACTACTTTTGATCAATCACATAACATGTGGAATGCCAGTTTTTCATTTGAGTGCAGAGAGGGAAAATAATTTTTGCTTGATCCTCCCAATCTCTCATCTTATCTTTCTGGGAACATAAAGGGTGAAATTTCTCGTCCTCCATTATCCCCACTTTATGATTCTCCAAATCATGAGGATGCTACTGTTTGTGATCTTGAACTTTGTGATTGTGGTTGTCATGATATTTTCATTGATTCACTTGATCACAATTTTGATTCTTCCACTATGGATATTTATAAGCCACCAATATTTGACGATCGATCTTCTGATGAATTGGAACCTCCCTAAGTTGTCAAGGAACTTCAACCTGAGTTGATGGTTATGTCAGGTTCTCGCAGTCTTGAGGTCAATTCCTCTTCCAATAACAAATGGGTTGACTCTTTCCAGGCTCCACATTACTCTCTTGTACATGTTGAATATTAATCTATTTTACAATATTCGCATCCTTCATATGTATCACATGGTCCTATCATTCAATCATTGGAGGAGTCGTACATAGTGAGCACTATTGCAAAATGGAAATTTTATTCTTTTTTCATGTATGCTTGTTTTTCAAGTTTGAAAATTTGTACCTTCTTATCTTCAACTCACAATGTGTTTGAACACCATGGTACATCTGTAGAGTGCCTTTCATATGCTTTTCATTTTTACTTTTTTGTGGGTTCATTAAAACTTCGAATGTTTTGGTTTTTATTATCTTATCTTTCTTTCTTTTTGGTATAATTGTATATATTTCTTGACATGAGTCCCCTCACCTACATAGGTTAGCCAATGCGCCAGTGGCTACATTAGAAGTACCACTTTACGTAAGTTGGCCTATGCTCTATTTAGGTTAGGAGTAGGAGTAGTTGTTTGCTTTCTTGTTTGTTTCCTTGATTTTCTTTCATTTTCTTTCACTCTGCTTCTTTTCGTTCATTTTTTTTCTTTCAGTTATAGGTTAGTTTCCGCATGAGACCCTATTTGGCTTCTCAAACAAGCTCGGTGAAATCCAAGAGGAAGTTGTATTGCTTTCAATGTTTGGTTATCTATCTATTCCCTCTCTTTATGTGAATCTTGCATTTCTTTATTCAATGATACTCCGATGAAAAATATGTTCCTTTCGGAGAGAGTCCTAGTGAAATCACGATGCTTTCACTTTTAACTAGTACTGCCTACTATAATCAGTGTTCTATTTTCGGTTAACCCTTGTTAGCTAAGTTGAGTAGAGTAAGGATGATCTAAATTTAAACTGGAACACAAAAAATTACAGATATAACCATAAATATAGAGATGAAACAAAAATAACACTTCCTTTCATTAATATCAAATAATGAAATATGCTTACAAACAGAATGGAAATGAGACTAGCTCGGGCAATGGTAGCTTATCTCTGAGAAGAGATATGGTGGCTACATGCCTCTGAACTCAGTTACAATGAGGCTAAAGGACATGTTTAGTATTTAACAATAATATAAATCCCTAAACAACCAAAACCCTAACCCGAGGAGATGTAACACCAAGAGTTTATGGGCTGCGTTGGGGTTAGTTGGGTAGTCAACTTCCCGAGGTTGTAACTTGGTCATATTATCTCTGTTTGACGTGCATGATTCCTCGTTGGAAAGATCTCTCTGAGGAATACAACAAAAAATATGATTTCAATGAAATTTCCCAAAATAATATTGCCAAAAAAACGTCTTTTAGGGCCTAAAATGGCTCCAAAAGTTCAGGAGGACTCGAAAAACTACCAAAAATAGTAAAATGTGCTACAATTAAGGAAACTGAAAGAAAATTGATAGAACAATGGTTGGGTTCCAAGTGGAATATGTGAGTGGCCACCAATATCCACCTGGATCAAAGGAAGGGAGGAAAACCTTAACAAGTATGTCATAGGTATATATAAATATCCTTCTCTAAAGGGACAACCTCTTCTTCTCTTAATAAGTCGAGATCCCTGTTTCGCCTCATAAAACAAATAAGTGCCTATGCAAAGTTCTTTGAACAAATAAAAATGAAATAAATGGCAAAAAAAGAGAAATCCTTCCTGCACAGAGAGGTGAAGCAAGTAACTCCACCAGGGTACTGTCTACGCTCACAGGTAGTGGAGCAATGCTTGTGTTCCTGAATTGACGCTGCCAGGGTAATCTCCAAGCTTGTTGGTAGTGAAGCAACACCATAGATGAAAAATAAGACTTTGACAATCTATTTAACTTACACTATATACTCATCCCCAATCGAAACAACTTTGTCTAACTTGGGTTGGTATGTGTGCTTCTGATGAAGAGAATGGTAGGGACTACATATTTGACTCAAGCTAAGTGAAGAAGCTATGATAATCAAGGAACTAAAGAATTCTTCCAGAAGATTTGGAATTACTTTGCATGAGACAAAATCCATACAGAGAGCTAAATTGCTACTAGTGTGTCGCCAAAGTTGTAGAAGCTACAACCACCCTCCAAAATTTTGCTTATGCTTCGATTTTGGAGCCTCCCTTCTTATCCACAAAAACTCATATTTCCCTAATCTAGGCATTCATGCTTTGAATGAGAATTATCTTTTCATATTTCTTGTTTTTGCTCACTTAGCTTATCTTTCTAAGTCACGAGTTGATCTCCCAACTTGGTCTCATAGCAGTTTTGAGCTTGCCTCTAGAAACTGTGCAATCCTTGAGGGTAAGCAACCTTGATTAGAGGAATTGTGCAGTCGTGACTACTAGTAAACCTTGAGCTCAAAAACTACGTTGCCATGGGATACAACCCAACACTAAGCCCAAAAATTACGTAACCCTCACTAAGCTCAAAAACTGTGCAATACACTAAGCTGGAAAGTGTCCTAGTTCCCCATGATTGTGTAGTCTGTCGCATCGGTGTGCATGGAAAGTTTCCCTAAAAAAAGAAAAAAATAAAAAAGGAGGAAAAAATAATCCCTAAAAAATAGGGATTTATTTTTACTATCCTGATGGAGGAACTCGTGTTATTTTTAGAAACTTCTGCCAAGTGTCACTTTTTCCTTGATTTTGGGCATGCGCATTATAAACCCTAATTCACCCAAAAATATTTAATTGATGCTTCTAGAGCTCATTTTCACACTTGATCTTGGAGCTCTAGCATTCTCGGGGATATCAAGGAACCTTTGGTACGATCGTCGTCGCTTTTCTAGGTAAGTTTCGCGTTTGTTGTCTTTTGCCACTTTTTTTGTCGCTTTTTTTCATTTAGCTTGTGTGAATGTTGTTTCACTTGTTTCTCTTCATGGTTACTAGTGTTTTAACTTATGGCAGTGTTGTTTTAAATTTTAGATTTCCTTTCCCAAATGTCGCATTGGTTTTCCTGTTTTTTTACCAATGGTCATCATTGTGGCGACTCTTCTCACATACTTCATTTTCCTTCCATTTGATTAATTATTGCACTTGATTCACATGAATTTACTTTCACTTACTCTGATCTGCACTCAACTTCACACTATCTCCCAGATTTTCTCATTTTCCACACTTCCTTTGGGCAAATCTGGATTTCCCTTAGATGCTTTGTACTTTGCCTAGCTAGCACTGCATAATCCTAAGGCTCAAGCCACAAGCTTGGCCTCGGGAATTGCACAGTACACATTCCAAGCTAGCTCCAACTGCACACTGTGTAGTTCCAGGAGCCAGTCTGTTGTCTTGGCCACTCATACTACACAATGCACAATCTCGACCAGGCTGAACTATGCATTGCGTAGTTTCAAGCCCAAAGCTTCCACATTGGCTACTAGGATTGCACAATGTACAGTTCTGAAAGGAAACCAGTCCCTCTTGCCAATGTGAATTGTGTAATCCTCCCCATCTAATGCCCAGTTTGCTGCTTGAAATGTCCTTTTACTTACATGTGCTTAAGACTGATATTATATTTCCATGAGTGTCTTTTCTATCCCACGGGTACAACATTTGTTGAGCACCTCTCCGGCAGTCATTGTTACCAGGGCACCAAAGAGAGTTGCTTCAAAACAAACCACTGAGAGTAGTATTGGGGAAGAAGTTAAGAAAACATCAGTTGACTTACCATTGTATGCAGATACTCAGTTTTTTATAGAAAAGGGATCATCACTGACATGGAAGAATATTAAAGATGCATTTTCAAAGGAATTTGAGGCAGAATTAGAGGACCGACAGGTGTTGACGGTGTTGATCCCACCAACACTCAAGGGGATCTCCCCAGTAAGAAGTCCCAACTAGACCTCAAACCATTTGGATTAGGAGTCCTAACAGTGGGTGGTAATGTAGTGCCTGCGGTAGTGCGCATAGGTAAGTATGATGGATTTGGTCAGAAGAAAATATGTGACCCTGGAGAAAATTAAGTGAGATGCATGGGGGTTTATAACACACAGAGGAGAAAATGAAGTGTGTCTCTTAAAATCTTGTAATAGTATGCAAACTTAAAGGAACACACGAAAGGAATGAAATCACAAGCCGAAAGCAGAATAGTCTGCAAACCAAAGTTATGGGTTAATCCAACAACATTTCTTCAACAATATTCATACAATTTCATACAAAATAGTTCATAAGAAAATGTAAGTTAAACAACATACATTGCTAAAGCAACCAGAATAGTCGAACTATAATAACAACATATGCATGAAAACATGTTGGCTCAGTTATATTATTATTAAGTGAAAGTTCCATCCATACATACACCATTGACAACCACTAGCCCCAATAGTGGAACATTACAGTCAACATCGCCTACTCCTCCTAAGAAGTGTACTCTCTCTATAGTATGGAGAAGACAAGGCTCGTGACAATACTCCCAAGCCTTCTCTAAGCCTAAGCCTAGCCAAACTATTGGCCCCCAAAATCCTATTCTATGAGTTATGTGGTTCTATTTATAATAAAGGCTGGGATGACCCTTGAAATTCCCCTTTGACTCTTTGGCTACCCTCATGACTCTTCAACTCCTTTACAAATAACTCTTTACATTACATAGTGACTGTTCACATTCCACTAATGACACTTGGAATTTCACTTACAATATATTTACAAATAATATATAATTTCCACATATACCCATGTGGGGCAAAATAGGCTACATTCAACCTAAAAAGGCAAAAACTATGACTTAGAATCTTGGGGAAAGACCAACTCATAAACATCCTCTTGATGATCGTTAGTGACAAACTGATACTAAGCTTGGTACTGCGCTATGGTGTTTGTTGAAAAGTGTGCAACAAGAAATGCTAAATTTATTAAGTGCTAAAAGTAGAACTTCTAAAAATAATATTTCTAAAAATAGTAGTTTGTCCAATGAGCATTTTGGCCACCTTGGGCGAGAGGTGAAACTGCTAAAAATAGCATCTTCTAAAAATAGAATTTTTGGGTCCCTTCCTATTTATAGTAGTCCCTGGTCTATCTATAGGAATTAAATTTGAATTTGGTCTTACCAGCAGTTTGGAATATTAATTAATTAATTCTCCATGAGTTAACTAATTAAGGAAAAGTAAACTTGAAGTCTTTGTGAGAACATGGAATTATTTCTCCACTAATTGGGGAATGTGTCCCTGATTTACTTCATTGATTAAGTAAGTAAGGATGATTTCTATATTGAGAGGATCATTTGACTTAGTTTAACTTAGTCAAGTTTAGTTGGATTAATTTAACAAGTTGTTAAATTAATGAGATATAGTTTGTTAATGTTTGCATGCATGTGACAAATATTATTTTCAGATAATTGTGTATTCACTCATGGATAAGTGATGCATGTCAGTTCTATCAGAGACCCAATTGAGATCAGATGTGGGACAGTGTACTATTAGATGCTAGGATATTTCTAGTAAGTATTCCTTGCATAGGGAAGGAATCTTCTTCCTTCTATGACTACGTAGTTGGACCTGAGGTGACAACAGGTATGATCAAGCTAATTTACATGTGTTTTGTAATTGGACCCCAATCAAAACTGCGCAAGGAAATAGGAGCTTGGACCTAAGGTGTAGCCTTTATGTACAGGGCTACGTAGTCCATGAGCCTTATCATCAAAGTACAGAGAGAGAAGGATAGCTTTTGAGGTAATTCTTTTTGTATGTTGTTAAGGATTTCCACTTGATTGATAATACAGAGATGGGGTTTTAGGTTGGTGCTTTTCTCGAATAAATTCTTCTGTGTTATGTGTGATTGATTCCTTCTTATCAGTTATATGTGTTCATGCTTGATGTTTCTCATGGTTGATTAGATTCGACAAAGTTTATGGTAGATGTAGATCTAGTATTATGCTTTATTACATTGCATATATCAGTTGGATCTGTAGGTGAAATTTCTACATGATATCAGTGAGCTAGTTGATTTGTAGAGAAAATTTTACATGGTATCGGAGCACAGGTGATCAAGGAAGAACATTATACAAGAAGGAATTCGAAGTTTATTATTCAAGATATAGATCTCAAGTTCTTATCACATCTATTTCACTAATGGCATTCTATGGTTTGAGGCTTGAGTATGCCCTTGATGGCAGCTCAAACTATATATCTTGGAAGGATCACATGGAGGCAGTATTGGAAGATAACGACCTTAAGGACTTCATTCATCGAGAATTCCCTAAGCCTATTGATGCTATTCAACTAGCGGAATGGAATAAGTGTGTGGCTAGAGCTAGGAGAATTCTCTTGGAGGGAGTGCGAGATCACATTGTCTCGAGCCTCCATGGGAAGGAGACTCCGCATGCAATGTGGAAAACATTGAAAGATTTATATCAAAATAACAGTGATCAGAGGAAGCTAGTACTGAAGCACAAACTTCGAAAGATCAAGTGTGAAAAGGATGAGACGATCTCTATGTATCTGACCAAGCTCATCACATGTAGGGATGAGCTTGTAAGTGTAGGGGTCATGACAGCTGATGATGATATGGTGAGTCTAGCACTCCTTGGCCTTCCTAAGAGCTAGCATAGCTATCAGGGCTCGGTTAATGGAAGGGAGAACTGCCAGATTGGGAACGACTATGGTCGGATTTGATGCAGGAGGAGATCAGATGAAGCACTAGAGACGGTCCTTCATCCATGGAGGATGAAGAGAATTGTACCTTCAAGAGTAAGGCAAAGAAGGGGAAGGAGATAGTTTCTCTTTTTGAATCTAGTTCTTCCAATGGTGGGAAGAAGGTTGACAAATCGAAAGTGAGATGCTTTCATTGTGATGAGGTGGGCCATTATGCTACAAATTGTCCACATAGGAAATCTAAGAAGGGATCTGGGGAAGGATTTGAAGGTGAGGCACTTGATTCACAGTTTGAGTTGGATTTCACACTCTTCGCATGCATGGTTTCATCCATGGTGGGAAGTGGTTGGCTTCTTGATAGTAGAGCTTCTTTCCACATGACCGACGACAAGAGTTTGTTCAGTACTTTGCAGGAGAAAGATCTCCAGATACTCATAGTGATGGGTAATAATAAGTATAGTGTCTCAGGTGTAAGCACAGTTATTTTTCAGAGGGAGCATGGAGCTCACCTTACCTTGACCGATGTCAAGTATGTACCAGGACTGAAGAGAAACTTGGTGTCAATCGTGATGTTGGAAGACAGAGGCTATGATGTAGTCTTCAGTAAGGGAAAGGTTTTCCTTAGACACATCATCACTAGACAGGTGAAGCAGATTGGTTCATGGGTCAAGAACATGTATGCTCTTGAGGTTCAAGATGCATGCAAAGCCTTGAGAAGCAAGGCAACTGATGGATACTTGGTGGCTAAGAGGGAGGGTATGTTACCTCTCAACATGCAGTGCCAGAAGAAGCCTTAGATGATTGTGGAGGAGCCACGATTAGTGCAGCAGCTTCAGGAGGTTGTGGAGCAACCACAACAGGGGAAGCTGAGTGGAGATTGAGTAGAGACATATACTCATGTAAAGACCTCCAATAGGGGAAACTTCGAACTAGTTGGGCAGAGGGATCACATCCAGCCATACCTCCAGGTAGGAGGTGGAGTGATATAGAGTGATCGTCCCAAGGAGGAGGGGTAGGATCCTTGAGGTACCCAACCTCTTGGATGAGACCTTGTTACGGGAGCCCCGATGTGGAGTAGCAAGAATTGACTGATTGGGTAGAGACAGATGCGAATGGAGTGGCAGAAACTATAGTGTAGGGAATCCTAGGACAGCGCAGAGCATGTAGGCTGCAGCAATGCGAGATGCACAAGTGTGTTTCAAAGTGCAAGGTGGGTGCAACAGTGTGAGATACATGGAGATGTTGCATTAGTGGAGAGGTCAGAGAGGGAGCACTTGTTAGTAGCAGGTAGAGCTTCAGCATCAGAGTATGTTTCTAGCCCAACAGAGAGGTCAGTTGGGAGTTTTTTTGTTCCGAATGTTGCTGGAGCAAAAGCACTTTGTAGATGTGTAGCATGCAGAACATTCCAGAGTTACAAGATCAGGTTCAAGAGGAAACCTTTCTTGTTGAGAGGGAGTGTTGAAAAGTGTGCAACAAGAAACGTTAAATTTAGGAAGTGCTAAAAATAGAACTGCTAAAAATGGTATTATAAAAATAGCAATTTGGCCAATGAGAATTTTGGCCACCTTGGGTGAGAGGTGAAACTGCTAAAAATAACATCTTCTAAAAATAGCATTTTTGGGACCCTTGTTATAGACATTTTTGGGCACTTCAACCCCAATCATAAATGTCCATAAACTGAGGGCTCCTAAGTCCCTAAAAGTGTTTCTTCACTGCCTAAAGAAACAAGGTCAGCTGATTACATCATCTCCCAGAAGTTCTCCACTAAAAATTGCTCATAAATGGTCAAAAATGGACCATAATGAAAACCCAGTGCAGAGGGTGCGATGCATATCACCTTCCCAGTGTACAAGGTGCGATGCATACTGAATGGCTCCTCTGTAGGGTGCGATGGTCGGGAATGGACAAATGGCAGGGACAAAATGGGAGGTGGAAGATCATGGAATCTTCCAGAAGCTTCCCCTCTGACACTTGCCTCTCTGTTTTCGACCAGGGATGAGTAAGAGATCATCATTCTCCAAGTGGGAGGTACTTCAGAGAGAGGACCTATAAGACCGAAAGATGACTGCACCTCCCTTCAATCTCTATTTGGATCCTCGACAGGGCCGGGCTGGAATTTTGTTCTTATAGAGAGTGTTTTTTGGTTTTCTGGTGTATATTCATAGTGTTGGGTGATCTAAGCTTTACTTGAGGTGAAGAAGGGCTTTCTTGCTGGAGGATAATGCTGGGTCAGAACATATGGTTGTAATCCTCTTGCTACTTTTCATCTTAATAGAGCTATTCAAGTTTTCCTCCATATTCTTGTATGTTTACTTATATATGCATTTGTATGTTTAACACACATCTGGTCCTGTGTTATTTATGAATATAGATCCTTGTTCTTCGATAGTAGTATGTTGCTGTGATTCCACAGGTGCTCTTTGAAGCTGGGCAGACGAAGAAGAAGCAACAAAGCTCTATCGGGAAGGAGAGGAAATCAAGCACAAGACTAAGGTTGGTCTCCTTTGTTCCACTCCTATCTATTTTCATAAAGGAAAGCGAAAGTAGACTTTACTTGTTTGTTTCTAAGATAGATACTAGTCTTAGTGGGAATAGCAGCATCCGATTGGACACTATTCCTGGTAACAAAATGGCGACTCCACTGGGGAGCGACTAGATTGTTTGTTAGCCTATCTTTGTTTCTTTTATAAACTTACAGACGGAGCCTGAAGCCAAGCCAGCTAGCCTTCAAACTTCATTTGTTATACAAATGCAAAGTAGATCAATGCTGCTTCAGTCTATCTCCAGGTTTTGTTTATGAATTAAACAATCGATCTACAAATAGTCTAATTTCCCTAAGTGGTGGCTCTAGTACCTCCTTAGATCTACCCCTGTGATTTACATATACTGAATATCACTTACTCGGCCTAAATCCCTGAACTGAATTGCAAATTGTGAGTAAAAACTTGTTTAAATTCTCGCACTGATACCATCGCACCCTCCCTTCAAGGCAGTCTGTATGCATCTCACTTCCCGAGTGCAGTAGGTGCGCTGCATACTGAATTCACAGTGTGACAGGTGCGATGGTCAGGGAAGGTTAACTTTACCTTCAAACTTTGGTTTTTTCCTCACTGTTTTCAGTCTCATTCAGGAGTTTTGCTGTCTATAGTCAGTGTATCTCTGTGAAAACCCCCTTCTCTTACATTATTCCACCTCCATAGTGCAAATAACTGTAAGTGTTTGTATGTATTGTGCGCCATTTTCAGTTCTCTTTTGCAAAAAAATAGCATAGTCGAACTGTCGTTTCTTGATCTGAAAGTGTCGTAGCTGTCGGTTTCAGTTTTAGAATACAATCCCATTGTTTATGATAGTCGATTATAAAGTTACTATTGCATCTGATTTGAATTAGTAGTTTTTACAGTGTCGAAAAGCAATTTTCATTTCGAAATCGCAAAGTGTCTCTCTTACCATCACTTCATTTTGAAAAGAAATTTGTTGAGTATTGTCGCTTTGAAAGTAATTCAAATTTGCATATAGCTTTCTTATCATCATTCATACATTAAGAAGGCTGAAAACAAATACATGCATGTGCATTTTTACTGCTTGTTTTGATTTAGGACAGTGCATTTAGTGTGTGCTCTGTGCTCTTTGCTAAAAGATTCTTAACTTTCTTTCCTTAGTAGCTAGGATTTTCATTGTCAAAAGAAGATTAAACGTTTGTTTATCATCTTAGACTGCATTTTAGGAATGGTATACACATCACGCGGTGAACCTGAAAGGAAAATTTTTAAGCAAGATCAACTTAAAATAAATTTAATGAATCTAACAACGCTTTGGAACCTAACGCACAACATCTAGAGGTCTAGGCTAGAGGCGTATTCTGGCGTCGTAAAACCTGGTAACTGTTGTTTTCATTGTTGGTTGGGTAATTCCTCCACTCTGAGACGGCAAGTGCCAGTACGAACTTGTGCTCCCACGTACCGTCGAGTATATTTTGGGAGACCACAATAGGCTACATCCTTTATCCTTAGGAAGTCATGTCTGCCACCCTATCGATCACAATGCACTAAACACAGCATTCGGGAAGATTGACTGCCGTACCGTAAAAAGTATTCTGCAGTTTTGCGATTGGTTTGGTAATCCCCTCT
>APFE030704025.1:96170-122879 GCA_000404065.3 Pinus taeda | reverse complement strand
TTCACTGCCTAAAGGAACAAGGTCAGCTAATTACATCATCTCCCAGAAGTTCTCCACTAAAAACTGCTCATAAATGGTCAAAACTGGACCATATTGAAAACCCAGTGCAGAGGGTGCGATGCATATCACCTTCCCAGTGTACAAGGTACGATGCATATTGAATGGCTCCTCTGTAGGGTGTGATGGTGGGGAATGGACAAATGGCAGGGACAAAATGTGAGGTGGAAGATCATGGAATCTTCCAGAAGCTTCCCCTCTGACACTTGCCTCTCTGTTTTCGACCAGGGATGAGTAAGAGATCATGATTCTCCAAGTGGAAGCAGGAACTATCAGAGAGAGGACACTAATCAAGATCCCAGAAGATGACTCACCTCCCTTCAATCATCTATATATGGATCCCTCATCACAGAGATCTAGAGGCTAGAATTTGTATCTTATAGAGAAGTGCTGTTGGTTTTCTGGTGTATATTCATAGTGTTGGGTGATCTAAGCTTTACTTGAGGTGAAGAAGGGCTTTCTTGCTGGAGGATGATGCTGGGTCAGAACATATGGTTGTAATCGTCTTGCTACATTTCATCTTAATAAATCTATTCAAGGTTTCCTCCATATTCTTGTACGCTTACTTATATATGCATTTGTATGGCTAACACACATATGGTCCTGTCTTATTTATGAATATAGATCTTTGTTCTTCGATAGTAGTATGTTGCTGTGATTCCACAGGTGCTCTTTGAAGCTGGTTAGACAAAGAAGAAGTGGCAAAGCTCTATCAGGAAGGAGAGGAAATCAAGCGCAAGACTAAGGTTGGTCTCCTTGGTTCCCCTCTTGTCTATTTTGATAAAGGAAAACGAAAGTAAACTTTACTTGTTTGTTTCTAAGATAGCTACCAGTCTTGGTGGGAATAGTAGCATCCGAGTGGACACTATTCCCGGTAACATTCCCACACTTCCAAGCTCATCCCTGCAAGTGGTGAGCTTGTTCAGATATGTGGAAATAGTATTGCCGTTCTCCATCTTGATTCTTCAAAGCTTATCCTTGAGTGCCAATTTCCTCTGGTCGCTACTATTCTGGTAGAGGTCCTTCAATGTCTTCCACATTGAATATGGAGTATCCTTCCCATGGAGACTCGAGACTGTATGGTCTCAAACTCCCTCAAGGATGATCTGTCTCGCCTTCTCCACACACTTCTTCCACTTAGCCAACTCTTGTGCATTAGTTGAAGCTAGCTTTGGGATTTCTTGATCAATGAAATACTTCAAGCCATTGTCTTTTAATACAGCCTCCATGAGATCTTTCCATGCTATGTAATTCGAGCTACCTTCCAAGGCATATTGGAGTCTCAAGCCATAGAACGCCATTGGCCGACCTTGAAGTATGATAAGAACTCAATTTTTGACTAGAAACCCCAAACTTCAAACTTCGAATTTTCTTCTCCATATACTATTCACAGCTGTGATAAACTAGGTTTTGATACCATGTAGAAATTCCTACAAATTATCTATAAATCTACCTCTGAGATCTATCTAAAAAATTTGACTGTAGATTAACTCGATAATGCAATATACCAAAGCAAAATACTATAATCTACTTCTACTATCAAACTTTCGAAAGCTTAAAGATCGAGCTAAACCAGAGCTGAACAGATATAACTAGAAGAAGAAGAATCAATGCACATGAAACGTAGAAAATACTCAGGGGGAAGCCTCAACTAAAAACCCCATTATCTATATTATCATACAAGGTGGAAATACATCAGAATTATACAAAGTATTAGCTCTCATAGCTAGCTAGCTCTCAGTACAATCCTCTTGGATGCTCATAGGCAAACAAAGCTTCTCACAAGCCTTCTCCTCTGCTTTCCAAGCTCCTATTTCCTTGCACAGTTTCTCCTGGGTGATCCTCTTGTTACCAAGTGGAAGACCGATCACTTACACTGATCCTACACCATGTCAGAACTGCACAATCCTCAAGGAACCTTATCTTGACTGCATGGATGAGTTTCCTTTATAGGAAAACACATGCAACTAATAGTAACCTATCCTTGACATTTAGCTCAACTGGGTATTTCTTAGAATAGACATGCATGAGTTTCTGATGAGAGAATCTTCAGTTATCTAGAGTACACTTGTTTAGTGCATGCATGCATCAACTGATTGATAACTCACAATTAGTTTCTCAAATAGTTTGGCACTAATTTAACTGGACTTAACTCAATAAACTGAGCTAACTAATTACAACTCAAATATAACTCAATATTATCTCTTTCATTAAGGGATAATCTCCTTAATTTAAGGGATAACTCTTCCATGACTTCAGAAAGACTTCTAACTTGAATTTCTCCAACTAATTAATACATAATGAATTAATTAATTATTTCAAACCAGCTGGTGAGACTAAATTCGAATTTAATTCACAATTTTAATTCAAGGACAAATTAAAATTGGAATATTCTAGATTTTATTTTTATCATTTCTTGTTGCTATTTTCAACATTGCATGTAGTTTGTGTCATCATGATGTTGTTGGTTGTTATGCTAATGTGTTGGTTAAGATAGAACAAGAGATGCAGATTATTAAAGCGAGGTTGTAGCGTTGGACCTCAGGGTAAGAGTAGATCGTCATACACATTTGTATGGTTGGTATGCAAGTATGTTGGTTAATGGTTGTAATAAGCACTAGGGTTATGTACATGTCTGTCAGTCTATGGTTTTTTTGGTCACATGTATGATATATGTTAGTTAATCAGTGTGATCATATGTGCATGCGTCGATTAGTCAAGAAGGATAGTAACTTGTTGTTATATGCATTATGGTCATACACATGATGGTTATGGTCATTTTACTTAAGATCTTGATGTTATATGTATCGTGCTAATCTGGATTGGTCTATGCAAATGATTGTGGTTATGATACTCTGGTATGAGTCGATGTAATTGTGATATTGTATCACACTAATCTGGATTGACTTGTGTAGATGTGATAGCGTCCCCTGAGATACATTAAGATATGAGTTTGATTATGTTGTTTATTTGGTGTTTGAGTGTTTGGTGTCTATTATGTCATCTATCTATTGTTTGAATGTTTGATTAATTGCATGATATGAGTATGTGTCTATAAGATTTCCTGAAGGAATGATCTTGTTTCAAGATGGTTGTACTAACACATTATGTGCTGAGACAATTGATATGTACTTGAGTGTAAGTGAGTGCCAGTTGTAGTATTAAGATTAATGACTGTGAGTTACTATTGATTTTGGCATGGCTGTAAGTCTTCATAAAAGATGATTAATAGACATGTTGAATTGATCTTGGAACTTGTGGATGACAAGTGTGAACAGTTGCAGGGAAACATGCTTGGTATTAGCATGGTAAGGTAACATTTGCTTTGTTTATATAACTAACAACTGGGTGATGTGATAGTACATAATAATATTCAATTATAGCAAGGAAAGGATAAAAGAAATGAATTAGGTGAGAATTTATTTGGCTATGTTTGGAAACTGCAATTCCAAATGAATGAGTGCTTTGCATGAATACAATAAGTATTCTTAACTCCTTTTTTTTTTTTTTTTTTTTTTTTTTTTTTTGACATAATGTGGATATATGTTATATTCCTAAACATGTATTTGACAAGTATAAAAAATGGTATTCAATTATGGCTGGATTCATCAAGGGAGTGGAGTCCCTTGAGAGATTATATATGTACGAGTTCAGTTACATGTCAATGTGGTGGGTACAAAAATGTAAGGTAACCAGTATATTGTTAGATTTATTTATACATTGATAGTTGTGTGTTTATGGCAATATAGTAAATAAAGAGTGGCAGGATAGTCATGAGGAAGATCCATTTGGGTAAATAAACAGTGGCAGGATAGTCATGAGGAAGGTAACCAAGAAATATAAAGTGAATGGATTTGAGTTGCCATATGCCTTGGCTATGTTGGGAATTGTTGTTCTCAATGTTGTGCGCGCTGTGCATGGATAAAGGGGGCTATCTTAACCTTGACCTTATGATATCTAGTAATTATGTTGTGATCATGATTATGTTGATGTCTCTATATGTATACATGTATATATGTATGTTTTCGTCTGACAGGGTTGTTAGAGATCATGATTGTTTTATGCTAATGTTTATATGTATGTATGTATGTGATTGTTTGATAGGGTCATTAGGGATCATGCTTATGGAGGAATGATTACTTATGTAGGTGAATGACATGAAGAGGTTCATGGTCTTATGAGGAATCAATCGGGAAGAGTAGCCCCAACGAATATATGAGGTCAGTATCTATGTCATGGTAGGTAATGCTGAGGGGTACATCAGTGGAATGAAAGAAGTGTGATTTGTAGCATGTTGGGGCAAACATGGATGGTGGAAGGACACTAGAAGCAAGGTTGCCTGGTAGAGACAGTGTAGTATTTGGATGTGCAGTACTACTATTGTGTATATGTTGTACTCGTGATATTGTATACATGTGGTGTGTACATGTTTATGAAGTGTTGTGTACAGTTGGTGTTGTGTGCATGTTAGATATGTGGTGTTGTGTACAGATGGTGTTGTGCACATGTTGGATATGCGGTGTTGTGTACATATGGTGATTTGTGCATGTTGCATATGCAATACTATGTACATATGGCATTGCATGCATGTTGTATATGTGGTGCTATGCACGTGTGGTGTTGTGTGCATGATTGTACATGTGGTGCTGTGTGAATGTTGTACATGGGGTGTTGCCTGCAGGTGGTACTGTGTACATGTCGTGCATATGGTGTTGTGTACATGTCGTGCATGTGGTGTTGTGTACATGTTGTGCAGGTGGTGTTGTGTACACGTGGCACTTTGTACACATTGTGCAAATGACACTATGTACATGTGGTATTATGTACACATCATACACGCTGTTTTGTGCACATGTGGTACTGTTTTATTGTGTTACAAGGATCGTGTAGCCAATGTATCATGACTTCTGTATTCGTTGTGTTGTACTATGTGTACATATATGTATTATGTTGTACGCCAGGTGTAGGTGTATGTATTGTGTTGTGTTGTACACCGAGTGTAAGTGTATGTGTTGTGATGTATACTATGTGTATGTGTATGTGATTGAAGAGGAGAGAAGGCACTAGGTACTTACTAGGTGTGGCAACCAATCTGGTGTGGGTACAAAAGGGACAAAGGAAAAAGGTAGAAGCAAAGGACTGATTAAAGGATAAGTATCAATATTTTATTTCAGTTTTATTATGCATGTGATCTATGATTTTGGTTTATGATGGTTACATGTGATCTATGACTCTAGTTTATGATGATTACACGTGATTCATGATTTTGATCTATGATGGTTATGTTTTGAGCTAATCGAATGTGATATGTTTATACATGATGAATTGGCTAAGAGCTGGTTTGGCTTGTTGTGACAAGAAGTGAACATAAGTGCAAGTGTATCTTATTGACCAAATACCAATGAGGTATGATTTAAATTTATTTAAATTCATTTTGAATCTAAGAGGAATTATGTGCTTGGTAAAAGAAAGCATGGAAAAATCCCAAGTTGGGTGGTTTAAACTGACTGCAAGAATTAGCAGTAGTGAAAAACAGAATTAGAACATGCAATAGTATGTTGGCAAAGAACTTTAGGAATAGGGCCATTGTGGGACACTAGTACCCAATAGTGTCCATAGTTTTCCATGAGCATGCTATGACTGGTATGATGGATTTGAGGCAAGGATATGCCTTGGTTTTTGGACCTTCCGATGCAAGCAAACCTTTCTAGGGGAGGGGTCACTTGAGGGATTGCATAGTAGAGAAGGGGATGCCAGGATTGATTTATTTTGGTCATTAGCATTTCCAGATGGAATCAGATGCACATTGGGAGTGTGCCCTAGAACAACGAGCTAGCAACTATTCATTGAGAGGACAAGTGGCACAGGATTGTAGCATTAGACATTTGATGCAACTTTGACTTTGGAAGTGGATTCTACACTTCTTGGGAAGGAGGTGAATCATGATATTACTTTGAGGGTGGAGGTGTGAGCCTCTAGATTCCCTTAGTTCTGATACATGAATCATATCCTTTTATTTTCTGGTTGAGAAAATGTGCACATGTGTATATTATTGTAAATACTGTATCGAGCCGGATTTATAAAGCTGATAGAAAATATGATTATTTTCTGGTTGAAGCAAATGTGTATAAGTGTATATGTGGTTATTATTATAAATACCGTAATGAGATGTGTTATAAAGCTCCAATAAACGGTATGTTTGTCATGTTTTCAGCAGTGGTTATTGTAAATACTACAACAAGCTATGCTATAAAGATCCATAGGTAGTATGTTTTGTTTTCAACAGTTTGCTAGTTTATAGGTGTCATTAAACATCGAAGATGTTGTTCCCCCAAAGGGGAGGGTTTTCTAATAGCATTGGTTGAATTTCCATGTAAAAAGTATAAGACCAAGGTCACGGGACACATATTCGAAGTTAAATGTTGGGCAAAACATCCTAGTGGGTATTCATTCAGTCTACTATGGCTAAAGGAAATTGACAAAGGCATTTGAAAAGGAGAGAGACATTAATTTACATTTATTTATGAAAATAAAGGAAATTAGGAAAAAAGGAAGGTCAAAGGTCACAAATTTGGATGAGAGGGAAATTGAAGGAAAAATGAAGGAAAATGAAGAAAATAGAGGCCTCAATGATAAAAAGGCTTATGAGGATCAGTTCATGGCTTTTTGCTGGTTGAGGCTTTCGTCAATTAGAATTTTTGTTAGTTCAGTTTTGGATCTCTCTCTCTCTATTCTCTCTACTCTCTCATACTCTCACACACTTAGAGAATTCTTGGAGCGCTCTAGCACTGGAGGAAGGAAGGAAAAGAAAGGACGAGAAAGAAAAAATGAAGCAAAAATCAAGCAAGGAAGAGCAGGATCAAGTAGCTACAACAATATTACTTGTAGGTATCAAGTTGTATGTATGATTTCCTTTCTAGATTTGGCATGCATGGTATATGCATGTGTGTATTTGGTTCTCTTGTTGTCATTGGCGTGGGTTTTGCCAGGTGTGATAGTGGTTTTCAACTTTTCCTTGCCATTTCTGTATAACCATGGTGTGATCGGGTTATTTTACTTGGTTGAGCTGGATTTCAAGATGGGTTCGAAACTGAGTGGGGTGGTCTTAGGAAAAATCACAAAGCCTAGGTATCCCTTGACTGATAATGGTGGGATACATGGTAAATCCTGGTTGTGAATACCCTCATTGGGGCTAAGAATCCCTTGACCAATAGTGGCAGGATACATGGTAAAGCCTAGAGGGTGGAGACATGCAAATTCCTCATGGTTTAGTTGGAGAGATCGAGAGGCATCCATGCTTGTTTAGGGCATAATGATCACTTGTCCGATATATGGCGGGATTGTGGTAAAGTCTACAATGTATGTTTATTGTTTGGGATAAGGAATCCCTTGGGAGGATACATGGTAAAGCCTGAGGAAGCCTTGATTGGTTCTATTGTGAGTCCCACATTCATGCTTGGAATATGGCACAAGGGTGATTAGCTAAAATAAATATTTGGTTGAGCCCAATATATGGTCAGGTGGTACTTGGAAGTCCTTGGCTTGGCTGGATTTTGCATATGCTAATAAGAGATCTTTATTCTCATGTTTTATGTGTAAATGTACTTGTTATTATGTGTATTTAATGGTTGTTTTATCATTTTTATTATGCTGGTTATATGATGGTTATAAGCATGGTTTATGACAAACTTTGGTTATGGATCTCATTATGCTTTGATTAGTAAATGAAATGCTAATGATTATATGACCTAATAGATGATAATGCAACTATTTTGAGAGGGCATCATACCTTCTTGATGAATCTTAGGTCCCTCTATTTAGATGTGTTTATATGACCTGTACATTACATATTTATGATGTGTTTGACGAAATGCATGTTATGGCTGGTAGGGGTCAGGTCAAGTCCTTGTTTAAGTGTTTGCATTAGTAGCCTTGTCTCAATGTTATTTATATCTTTTCGAAGTTTCATGAAGTTATTGGTAGAGGCTTGGGTCCAAGCCCTGAAAAAGTGGCTCATAATTCGGGGTCACTCACACAAAACTGCCTGGAAAAGGCCATAATCGCATGCATGCATTGCTGTGAGAGTGAATAGAGGGTCTTAGTCGCATGGAAGGCTTGTCATGGGAGTGACTGGGCATCTAGTTCAATCAAGAAGCAAGTTATCTCAAGGGTTGGACACTTGGAGGGGTTGGTTGGCTCCTAAAGGTTTCGTAGCTCCTAAGGGAGGTCTTTAAAGTGTTGGTCCCTCGGTTCCACTTCCTTAAGGTGATCTAGAAGGTCAAATCATACCATAGTCACTCTTCGTCACATGATTACCCTAGTAGGCTGGTAACCTCTACAAATGTGGGAGGAGGGTGTTACACCCACCCCCTGCTAAAAGTGTAATCATAAACCATAATACCATCACATTCCCACAACTCAAAATTGGGATATGCATGAGGTCGATTCACCTTCCAACAAGGAATCATGCTAAGATTAAAACAATTATATATGACAAAGTCCATCGATAGTGTGCAACCGATAGTGATGAATAATACACAAAGTGATAAGATGAATATAAATGATGATGAGTTATAATAGAGGGCCACAACAAAGCATCTAATGGATATCCAATTAAAATGCAGGTTACATATCAACATTTAGACATGGTATGAAAGGAAACAAGGGGGTAATATATATTAGTTCACGCGAAAAGGTATGCGCCAGTCCACGTGAGAGGTCATAAAATAATATGACATATTAAAATGTATACATGAGATGCTATATCAAGCAGTAATGTGAGGATCACCATGACATGCAGGCGATAAGAGAAAAGGAATGCGATGAAGCCATGTGATCATGAATTTCATGTAGGGTTTAGCTATACATTATAATGATAATGCAAAAGCATGAATTAGAGAAGAAGGAACTTGGAGAATAGATGATGTCATGACAAATGGAAATTACCAAAGACCTCTTTGCCACTCAATCCAAACTACAAAGAATAATCTAGATGACGTTGTGAAAATGAAATTAAATAATCAATCTTGTTATCAAGATGAAGTTGGTATTTCAAAGCTACAAACTTCTTCTAATTTCTCATTGATAATTATATTGAGCAATTTTATTCATAATAAATGAAGGATAATTGTTACAAGTTTATTTTCTTGTTATGTTAAAATATAATAATCTTTTGACGTGATTATTGATTGCTATTTTTAGGACTGAAGCTATGGAAAGATTGCTGGTCTAAATGTCACATGGGTGTATGATATCCATAAATGAAAACTATTGGATGACCCAACCAACCCCAAGGTGACCCTATGGTGTCACAAGGACATCAACAAAGTTCTTAAAGACCAATGTATTTTCTACATGATACTATGTTAAATCTTATTACACCTCACCTTATTATTTTGTAAATATATTAATTTGTCATAAATGACAAATATTAAAATCATGGAAAAGGCCAAAAGGGAACATGAATGGCCATCAGGAAGTCTAAAGGGCGCTAGAGGAGTTGAAGAGTCATGGGCTATTGAAGGGTCATGGGGAAAGTGAAAATTCACCCCCACTTATATAAATGCACGCTCATGTCTCATTCAAAGGGAATTTTAGCACTTAACCTAAGCTAGTAATTGGATTTCTATTTTGTGCTTAGGGAGATTAAAGCATTCACTATTGTAGCTTATAGGTGGAGATATTTTGAGGCAAGTGTTATGTTTTGGAGATGAAATGAACTGATCTCACCCCACTATTAGGTTTTGAAGAGCATGTGGTACATGTATTTGAATGGGAAACAATATTAGTGAGAAGCTTTTCAGTTCATGCATTGATTCCCGTGCATTCCTCTGTTGGTTATAATAGCTAACTAGTATTCCAATCATGTATGCATTTGTGTTTATATACTAGTTACACATTGTTGGGTATACGACCAAAGTCCCATATTGACTAGAAGTGGGGAGGATCATGGGTATATAAGGATGGACAAATATCTCCATTGGTATGAGGCCTTTTGGGGTAAGTCCAAAAGAAAATCCATGAGGGCTTAGGCCGAAAGTGGACAATATCATATCGTTGTGGAGATATGTGGTGTCCAGCGTCCTTACAAGTGGTATTAGAGCCAAGTTTCGAAGTTAGCCAAGTGGATGAATCCTTGGAATGCCGAACGAAGGTGGTGGGCCTCGGTAATATCACGATGGGATCCGTGGATGAGCTCGGTTAGACAGGCGGTGTGCTCTGGATTCTTCATGGACGTGTCCTGGTCCCAACACGATGAAGAGGAGTTGACCTGGGTTAGAGCAAACTCTCGAGGCAGGTGGTGTTCCATGTAAGGCGTGTGCTTCCAAAGCATTGGAGCGGAGAATCCTGGTTGGTAGGGAGTGGACGGACCGAGAATCCTGGGAGGCTTGATGGCCCTTTGTTCGAGGGGAGGATTGTTGGGTATACGACCAAAGTCCCACATTGACTAGAAGTGGGGAGGATCATGGGTATATAAGGATGGACAAATATCTCCATTGGTATGAGGCCTTTTGGGGTAAGTCCAAAAGCAAATCCATGAGGGCTTAGGCCCAAAGTGGACAATATCATACCGTTGTGGAGATATGTTGTGTCCAGAGTCCTTACACACGTTAATGAATTGATTCATTTCATGTAGTTAGTATATTTTCTTTGAATCCATGCTCTTCATTCCATGAAAATGTTAGTAATCAACTGTGAACTAATTTGCTATTGGTTTCTAGCACTTTCCCATTGTGTATGTCTTAGTTAGTATCAGGTGTCTGATTCTTTCTTAAGTCATTATCTTACTCATTATGTTGTTCTTGTGTTCTTATATAATGTTCCACAAGCTATCAATGGAGCACTGATCTCGTCCTCATTATTTTGGCATATTACACTTGGTCTCACATTTATCTCTCTACATTCGATATCTAAGAGTAAAGCACACACATGGTGGTATCCAACCCTACAAAATAGATGGAGCTCCTATCCCAAATGGTGTGAGGTCTAATTGGGATTTAACACTGGGGAGTTACCCCCTACTATTGGCAGAAGATCCAAAACCATCAACAAATTGGCCCTAGTAGGAGGGCTAGATGAAAATCTAAGCCTATGGATCCTGTATTGAATTATTCGATCTTGAAATGGCTCTGTCTAGAATCATTATTTTGTGTTGTTTTGCTAAAATATTTGACCTCTTGATCCTTGTGGAGATAGTCCATCACTTGTCACAAATTAAGTTTGATAGCGAGGATGAAATAATTGTATTATGACATATGTCTCAATTTCATCAAATTTGTCATTATAATGGATTACATTGTAAGGGTTTCATTTGGAGGATGTTCACCCTCATGATTGAAGTTTGCATTAAGGAATGGTGCAACACCTTACCTACTTCTTCTATCCATTCTTTCGAGCAACTCATTAAGGAGATTCATGAATATTTTGACAGGTATGATTTTCAAAGAGTGTATAAAAGGATTATTAAGCTTAGAATGAAACCAAATTAATCATTGGAAGATTTTGCTGATAGAATCCTTCATCTTTGTTATGGATTCCCTGAAAGAGATGTAGACTGGGACCTTTTAGATAAAAAAAATTGGCAAGTGTTTTCTCTCTCTTTGAAATAATTTTAATCTGAAATGAATGTTGATAATGAGTCTTCCAATGATTCCGATAATATTCCAATCGTAAATCAACCAGATCTTATCACCAATTTGATTTTTACAACCTTTTTGAGTTATGAGGAACCTTAACCCTCAGAGGAAAATTCAGTCATGAGGAACCCTAACCCTTAGGGGAAGAATTTTCTACCCCTAGTGTTTCTCATACTCCTCTAGTAACATTACCACATGGAGTGGTCTCTTGTGCCAAAATTGAAATTCCTATTATTAATAATTTATGAGATGAAGAGATCTTGGATAAAAGGGCACATAGTTTCGTCGTGGTACAACCTATTACAGTTATCTCTGAGGTAGGAAATATGAAAATCATATTTGTAAATCACCCCCTCTTCTCGATGAGACTCAAAACCATCCCATTGAACATCTTCCAAAATCCATTCATGAATATTTTCATGCTATGCTCTCACCTCTATCTGCTCGTAATGACTGAGACCTTTTTCAAATTGACACTAGATTTTCAGATAATTTCATGAAGCATGATGTGACAAGGTTGTAACGTCTCACATTTAGAGGAAGAAAAGCATGAAAACATACTCTATATTTATTCCATTTTCCAAATCACATGTAAAAATGATGGTTTTTCTCCTTGGGTTATTCAAGGTAACATCTCAGTTAATATTTCCACTCATGGTCCATAGGGTATCTTGTGTTCTTGGTAATAAATCTAGTGGAATTAGATCACTTAATCAAAACAATTTCTTTAACAACTATCATATTATTGACCATGACCTTACTGATATACATTATGACGAATGTCGATCCATGCCTATTGGTTGGTTGACTTCTCAAGAGGGTTTGGATTTGCAAAATTTAGATATGGAATTTGATTTGGTTATAGAAGAATTTCTTATGGGAATTTATTCTTCTACCTAAACTTACTACTCCTTGTGTCTTGATGCATGTAATGAATGAATTGGTGTTGTAACTATTTTAAATTCTCCAAATTAGATTTTAAGTCGAAACAAGAAAGTGAGGTTTCATCTTCGGAAGAGGAAAATAATGTAATTAGTCATTATCTTTGTTATGGTTTACAATCTGTAGCATTGGATGGAATTAACTCTCTCCGTTCATGAAATCTATTCGATATATAAGTCTTCAGGAATTAGACAAGAAGAATCTTATGACTTGAATAATCTGTTTTGTGATGTTGAAACATCTGATCAAATTAGTGAATCTAACAACAACTATTTAGTTAATAAGGGTTTGGTTGATGTAAATAATGTTGATATGACCTTGCCCTCAAAGTTTTATCATTTAACATTTGAAGGCTTTGGGACTTGTCAGGAAGTTGAGTCACTTCAGCTTTCACTGATGGTTAAGTCAAGTTCTCACGTTCTGGATGAGACCCATGAATTAGGTCAAATTTATATTTTCTCACAAAATTATTTTCTCAGCATCATTTCACTGGATGTAAGCTCATTCTTGAAATTTTTTCATCATTTTCAAGTTAGTTTTCTTCATTTTCAAGATAGAGCCTTTGATTAGATAAGAGATTCTTGTCTAGTTAATTATTCTTCACATAAACACTCTTTCATCTCGCTTGTATTGGATCTAGGGTTTGAATGCATATCTTTAAGGGATATGTTGTAGGTCCCAGAGACAACCCCTAGGTTGAGAAAAGGTCAGTGCCTTGGACATCTATTAGGTCCCTATACTACTCGTGTAAACACTTAATGTTATTAGTACAAACCCCATATTATATTTTTGTGCCTATGTAGTCCCCATACTGTTATTATTGTGCCCCATAGAAGCCCACTATTGTTAATATTGTGCCCTTATATTATTATTGTTATGTCGATTTTGATTATATTATGACCCCTTAGACTTCTATATATAGAAAGGAGGCCTTGTCATTTGTATCATCCAAGAATTGTTCATTTGTGTAATGTAAAGGAGGTTTCCCCCTTGAAGAGGCTGAATTCTAAGGCGTTGATCTATCTTTTCTATATTTTTGTGAGCTAGTTTCATAACATTTGGTATCAGAGCTTTGGATTCTAGGGTTTCGCTTCTCCAAACATGTCATCGTGGAATTTTCGTTATAAATTTTTTTTCTGTGATGTTTTAGAAGCTAAAAACAAAACCCATTTGAGCCGAAATGGTTCTGAACTTCGATTCCAAATTTCAGAGCTTGTATCGCTATATTTTCAGAGATATGATCTGAGGAATTTAGGGCTTTTGCAGACTCCCGGGTTACATTCCAAATAGGAGACCCAGGGAAAAGCGTCATAACTTTTGTTCTAAGCATCATATTGAAATTCTGTAAGAAGTTTTAGAAAGAGGATGACCTGTAGTTTTTTGTATATCAGTTTCAGATGCTAAGGTCAACACAGTGACATGTGGCACTTCGTACAAGTTCGCTCTACTGAACTAGTCTATAATCAGGTCGCCGTGGGAGATTTGCCATAACGCTTCCTTGGATAATCCAATCTCGATCAGAGTTGCGGGGTTAGAAAGAGGACTCAGAGGGCTACTGTAGGACATAATTTTAGAACTTTGAGATATGAAATTATCGAGTTACAGTCGTTTCAAGATCAAGCTCCTAAAATCAAGAAAAGGCGATATGAGGAAGTTTGATGGCAAGGATCCGGTAAATTAGATACTACAATTGGAGCAATATTTTGATCTACATGAGGTTCAAATGTTACAAAAGGTACATATTTCACCTTTATATTTAGAACCAAATTAATTTTTATGGTATAAAGGATTTTTTCTCATAAATCACTTGTCACTTGGTCAATTTTCACGGAAGAAATGATAGCACATTATGAGGATACAAAGAGTAACACCTTCTTTAGCCAATTGATAAATCTCGAACAAAAGAGTTCATTGGCAGAGCACATTGAGGACTTTCAAAAATTAAATATAAGGCTAAATGATATTCTAGAGAAGCAAAGGATTGATGTCTTCATAGGGACTTTAAAGGATAACATTCAACAAGAGGTTCGTCTTTGGGAACCTAATTCATTGGAGAAGGCATTCAGGTTGGAAAGAAAAATTGAAAGCAAAATTATGGAAACAAGGAATCCCACCACTCACGACTATAATTATGGAAGTGTTTTTTCTCCTAGCCTTCCAAAATCTACAAGGTTTACATGACAACAATTGGAAGAAAAAAGAGAAAAAGGGCTTTGTTACAATTGTGATAGCAAATACAGTAAAGGTCATAAGTGTGTTGAGAATATTTTACATAGATTATGAAGAGGAGGAAGAAAAGGATCAAGAAACATCAAAATAAGAGGATATACATCAGGAACCAACCCCAAAGAAAGAAGAAATGAATTTGACTATATCTTGTAAAGCATTGGCAAGAATTACCACTCCTCAAACTATCAAGATAGAAGGACATATCAAGAAGAAAAATGTTCAAGAAGTGAAATATCACATCGAGCATCAAGAAATGAATCCAGCCATATCTTGTAATGCATTGGAAGAAATAACAACTCCTCAAACTCTCAAGATAGTAGGATATATCAAGAAGAAAAAGATCCAAGAAGTGAAAGATCACATCGAGCATCAACAAGTTCTCCAACTTTTAAAGGATAACACCACTTTGGTGCAGAATCGAATTAAACAATAGGCAGATCAACATCGCAGTGAAAGAAGTTTTGATGTAGGCGATTGGGTATTTTTATGGCTACATCTCAAGCAAGCTATTTATGAGAAGGAAATGTTGGCAATACTACATGCACTTAAGAAATGGCGACCTAACCTAATGGGAAGACACTTCAAGGTAAAAATGGATCATGATAGTCTTAAATACTTTTTACAACAAAGATTATGTTTAGAAGAATAGAAAAAATGGGTCACAAATATGTTGGGTTATGACTTTGAAATCATCTACAAAAAAGGGAAGAAAAATGTTGTTGCAGATGCACTCTCAAGAAAGGATGAGGATGTGGAAGCATTGTTTTTTGCTATTTATATTATCAAACCAGATTGGATAAACGAAGCAAGCGATGAATGGAATAAGGACGAAGAAGTGTGGTCACTCATTTAAAAGTTGCAGAAGATCCCATTTCAAACAATATTGCCAGAACTTGACGAGGAAGGAAAAATCATATTGGATCCTAGAGTAGTCACAAAAACAAGAACCCAACAACTACAAAGTCGATCAATTTCAAAGTATCTCATCAAGTGGAAGAACTTACCCACTGAAGATTCACATGGGAGGACAAGAATTTTATACAAAAGCATCATGAACTAATAAAGCGTTGAGGGCAACACTTTTTGAAGGAGAGAGGCTGTTGGGTGCGGGATCCCCCAAGGGTAGTTTTGGGGCTAAGAGCCCAGATTTTGGTCAAAATTTGTAATTACAATGTAAAGACTCCGCTTTTTGTGGGCCCGGAGCATGTAGTTGTTAAAAGGTCATAGGGTTGTCCGCCTTATTTTGATAATGTAATGTCGGCTGTAGAAGATCTACCCATGGTTTGTAGACCATGGAACTGTATAAATAGAGTGAAGCTCTAAAGAGTCAAAGGCATCTAATCTACGATACGATAATGCAGATGTATGCGAGATAGTTTTGAAGTGTAAGTCTAAGTTTTGAGTCATAGCATAGGTAGAGGCTCTGCAGCTGAGTGCACAGAGGCCTAATAGTTCGCAGCTGAGTGCATGGACCCCTGCAGTTGAGCGCGTAGGGCGAGTTGAGTGTATAATCATCTAGAAGTATTGATAAAGAGAAGTTTCTATAATTTTTGTGTCTTTATTTCCTGTTTATGCATCTGTTAAATTGGGTATGAATTTCACTTCTAATGCTTATATGATGCGAAAATGTGTATGACTATATTGGTTAAGTGGACGTAAGTAATAACACTTGTTTACGCGAAGATAATTAAGGTTTGTCAATAAGATAAGTAGGTTACTTAGCCTATTTGGGAAATAGTGTAGTTCACTTCCCTAGCAACGCGAAAGCATCTCAGCCCCAGATTAGGACAGCGCGAAGGTCGATTGTAATGGATTGTGAAGGTGCTGAAGCTTAGAACAGGGTGCGAAGTGACCTGCGCGAAGGCAAGTATAGTTGGAATAAACATACATCACATCCATTTCAAGGGTGCAAAAACTTGGTTCCAACATCCCCCCATACTGCTTCAGGTGAGACTTCAATCTGCGCTTCACGGGCTGATGCCGAAAGGGCTAGTAGTGTAGAGATTTGTTTGGCTAACTAACTTTGAACCTGGGTCAGGCCCCCATAAGCCAACAAATGGTTCCGTTGTTGGGACTAGAATCTACATAGAGCTGTGCGATGTTGTGTCACTGGAATCCAACTAAGAAAGAAAATGAAGGCTAGTTGGACAGAAGAATTCTCGAGTTCGCAGTGCAGGAGAACAAAAACCTACGACTGTCAAAAGAAGAGTGGCTAGACAACTACATTTATACAAAGATCCACAAAATATTTTTTACGTCCTTCCCTACTAAGCTATATGAGTGGATCGCGAAGCAAGCATATAGCCAAGGAAGGTGGAAGCTTGACGGTCCTATTATGTGGACCCTAGAGCTAGTGCAGAGATTGGAAGCATCGGGGGATAAGATTGTGCACACCATTGATCATTGGCTCGATCGTATTATAGGAGGATTTGTTACTAAGTTCGCGGTAGACACCTCAATCAGCTACAGTGGAGCAGAGCGATGCTTTCTCAAAGGGCCATGAGGGAAGTACATAAAGTCTTTGAATACTTGGATTAAAACGCTATTGTGCGAAAAGTGGGTTAGGTAGTTACCTCGATGTTCAAGGCTACGTGAAGTGGAAAGGTTTACAGGAACAAAGGAAATAAGGGTCGAGAGAATAGCCTCTTGATTTCACCTCTGCGAGGGGACAAGGAAGAGCTTGTGAAGGTCTCTCCACGAAGTGCTATTCACCTAATAAGACAAATAATTATGTGAATACCACCTCTAGCCACACCACCACTGGCTTCACTGCCATAACCTCCATATTCGCCTGTACCAAATCCACCACCATTGCAATTCAGTTTGGAAAACACAGTGAAGTTGATTGTGTTCAAAGGTTTGGGAAATGAAGATTCAGACCAATTCTGGTTCGTTGTAAGGACTGTATGGGAAGCGCAAGGTGTTACAGATGACCATATAATGAAAGCAACACTGGTTAGCGCCCTGCGGGATCACGCGCTAACCTGGTATGTTAAGTACATCAACAATAACCCAAATGCAAGAGTCGCGGATATCCAAACAACGATAAATAGAGAATTTAACAGGCCTAAATTTGAAGCGTAGTCGATCGTGGGATTTAAATAGATCACGATGCTACTAGGTGAGACTGCTTGGGAAATAGATCAGAGGCTGAAATGTATGATTCGTGAAGCAAATATGAATATGACAGATGGACAACATCGCGAGTGGTTTGTAGCTTTGCTACTACCACATTTAAGGAGTGCACTATCACAACAGAAGATAACAACTCAGGCAGAGGCCTTAGAGATCACTATGAGGCTACATGAGACCCTAATGCAGGATCCTAACCTAGGAGTTCAGTAGATCCATGTGCAGCTGAAGAATCTGTGCCTTGAGATGCAAAGCTTGAAATAGGATAAGACGGTTCGACCAGAAGTGCGCGAAAAAGTGTGGTGTGTAAAATGCAAGAGTCAAGGTCATGACAAAGACCATTGCCCGGTTTTACGAATTACCTTGTAGGAGGAGGACCGATGCCTTTAAGGTCAAAAGTTCAAGAAGGACCTAGTGCGGTGCTTGCTTTGTGGTGCGCTATCTGTCAAATAACAGGAAAACATGCCACGGATAACTGCCACTTGTTACAAAAGTATACACAAACTTCACAACAATTGTTATGCAACTTTCTTAGGTCGGTGGGACATGATGAGCGTACTTGCAGTAGCTATGAATTGATGATGGATAGAACTCCCACATATAGGGTTCAGGTCGAAATGCGGCCACTTGACCAGAATGCAGGAATGGCGCTGATAGGATTTCAGGGGCGTAGACGAGGCTGAGGTGGAGGAGGAATTGGTAGAGGTTGCAGAAAGTTGATTTGCTACAATTGCAGAGGGCCATGACACTATGCCCATGATTGCACGAATCCAATGCGCCCATCATGCAAGTATTGCACGCTGTTTGATCACGAGACAAAAGATTGTCCTACACTAATAGCTAAGATCCGTGACAAAGGAGTGCTACCACCTCCCCCAACTTAGAACCTACGGATGATGGGTTCTAAGCCATGCGAGGAAGATCCAAACATTGTGCTCTAAAGTGGAATCGTGATGGGGGATGACAAAGGAAAACAGCCAGAAGATATTACATGGGTTCACAAAGCCCCAACGAAAGAGGCCGAGTTTTATTTGGAGCATTCTCGGGAAACCTTGATGGAAGCTAAGAAGAGCTTCGCTGATTCCTCCACTTCACGAAGCAAAGATAAAGAGGAGCTAGAAATGGACCCATTGATGCTGACAAATTTCTTGGAAACCTATATGAAGTTACTACGTGACAATAAGGTTGTGAAAGGGCTACAAGAACTTATCAAATGATGTGCTAGGACCGCGCCTAGTGAACCGTGTGTAGTCTGCAAGATTGGAAAACATAAGACAAGAACAAGACAAGAAATGAGACTAACCGCATAGATTGGAGAATACAAGATGGACCAAGTCATTCTGGATTTGGGATTAGACGCGAATGTTTTACGGAAACAGACATGTGAGCGAATGGGGAGACCTACGCTACAATGGTCTTTGATTCAACTAAGAATGGTGAACTAGCAGAAAATAATACCCATGGGGTGATTGTAGGGAATAACCGTGGATATTGAGGGAGCGAGCACGCTGGAGGATTTTCAAGTAATAGAGATTGTTGATGACAACAATCCCTACCCCGCACTACTGGGAATTGACTAGGCCGTTGATATGAATGGGGTAATTAATATTAAGAAGTGAGAAAATGATCTTTGAAAAGAAGTCATTGTGGGTAATTATACTGCTGGACGCTGCTTAAGAATCATGCTATACGGAACTAGTCCGCAACTATGAGAGTGATGATGATCTGGACTGTATCTACAAGATAACAACACAAGACCAAGATTAGGTGAATCCCACCGTGGATGGACAGATTACATGGGAGCACGAGAGTTCCTGCACTTCAGATTCCAACTAAGAAATAGAATGTTGGCAAAATCGGTTACACGAAGTAACTATGTTTAATTTTAACATGATGACCTGGTCACTGCGCTGCGTGTCGATAGAAGTAAGAGATTTGCCTACTTATGATGGTCTAAATGAGGTAGATACCTTCTTGGATGCATTTGGAAGGGAGGTGCTAGAAAAGCAACACTTTTAGGCCTTGGACTGGGTACTGCGAGCTACGCCCGCGAGATGGTGGGGTACGCACAAAGGAGGCTTTGATGATTGGCGCAAATGTAGGAGAATGATGCGAGTACAATTTGGGAAGCCTAAGGTGCGACTAACAGATAAGTATGATGGGCAGGATGATCTGCACGCACATCTGGCCAAGTGGACATAGGCCTATGGAGAAAAGCCCCAACCTGCGTAGAGGCACATGTACTATGCTCTAAAATACTTGGTCAATAAGCATGTGTTGGGGGAGAAAACTTGCAGATGGCTCTTAATGTTGGGAAGACATTATGTGGGAATAACAACTGCACAAAAGATTCCAAGCGTAGGGTTGTGGTGGCCAACCCTTCATCAGGATTCAAAAGCATATTGCAAGGCGTACAACGTATGTTAGAGAATATGCAGGGCATCACAGAGGGGCGAGATGCCTTTGAATCCACAAATGACGTTGCAACCTTTCGAATAATGGGCAATAGATTTTGTAGGACCCATCAAACCTCAAGGAGAGACATGCGTGAGGTACATTATCACTGCGACAAGTATCTGACTCATTGGGCAGAAGCACATTCGGTGAAGGATTGCATGGGCGCAACTACCGTGAAGTTTCTATTTGAACATGTACTGACGCGATTTGGGTGTCTGAAGATCTTTATGAGTGATCGCAGTACACACTTCCTGAACGAGACGATCAACGCACTGATGGAAGAGTTTCAGGTGTATCACTAGAGGAGCATACCATATCACCCAGGGATAGTAGAAACATTCAACAAAGTATTGGAAACCATGCTAACCAAGGTATGCAATGCACAACGAAGTGATTGGGACCTACGCATACCTACAGTTTTATGGGCTTATTAGACAACATGGAAGACACTGATGGGACAGACACCTCTTAGGCTTGTCTATGGAGTGGAAGCCATAATGCCTATGGAATACATTGTGCCTAGTCTACGGATAGTAGTGCTCACAGGTATGACAGATCGCGGAGCCCTGGAGGAGAGGCTCGCGCAGCTGGATGAGCTCAAAGAAGAGATATTTATGGCTGGATTTCACCAGCAGGTATAGAAGCAGTGGAAAAGGGCATGGCATGACCAACACATCAAGCTATGCACATTCAAGGTAAACGATCTGGTTTTGTTGTATGATATTAAGTTTGATAAATTCCCAGGGAAATTCAGAATGCACTGGTTAGGGTCGTATATTATTAAGAGATTACAGATGGTGGCACAGTAGAGTTGGTAAAATTGAATGACGATCCCTTCCTAGGAAAAATGAATGGCAGTCATTTGAAGCCATACACAAGTGGCCTGACCACCTAACTAGCTGACCGAAGCACAGTCTTAGCACTCCAGGTAGATGAAAGGAGGCACGGGATTATAAACTACTATGCCTGGGAACTACACGATGTCAGCATTGCGCTCAGTAGCGAAGTGTCACAGGGCCCGTGACAGCGCGAAGATAGCTGCGCTGGTGCGTAGGTTTGCCAAAAAGTGACTGTTACAGTCGCTATTCATGATGTGATGCTTGGCTTGAGGCCAAATGGAGAGGGTGACATGCATTTAATGTGAACTTTATGGGCTGGATTCTTGAAAATCTACTGCCAATCTAGCATTAATGGACTGAATGTGTGGGGAATGGTCGAATTCAAATTCGAAAGGCACTATAAATTACAAGTGGCTGTCAAACAAAAATTACTTAGAAATTTGAGAACTGAGTTGTTACGCTCTCAGGTATTCATGAACTAAGACTTATTCGATGTTCTGAAAGTGAATTAATTATTTGAGCAATTACTAGAGACACTGAGAGAACCATGGAATAGCACTATGTCAGCACCTGAAGAAGCCATGGACACAAGAGTAGTGACAGCCGAGGAAGCCATGCAGGAAATTGCGGAAGTAGAAGCCCCAGAGAGTTCCAGAACAATCGTTGAGGTCCCTAAATCACCGCGCATGCCAAGACCCAAGAAGGATAAATAGGCCATTATACCGGTGTGTGTCTTGGCCAGAAATACACTGAGGAAAAAGCTCACATTGGAGGAAAAAGGGAAGGCCATTAATCTAGAGGCCGATGAGGAGGAAGAGTTTGAAGAAACCCTGGTGGAGGAGGAGGATGTAGAGATGGAATTCGAAACCTAGGGTGCGGACCCTATCACCAAGCTGTTGGAATATGTTCCTCTACGAAAGGGTAAAGCTAAGGTTCCAAAGGATATAGATGAGAGAAAGAGCTCCCTACAAACCCCGCTACTCCTAGATGATATTATTTTTGAGGGCGCGCACTTGGGATGGGTTCCCGTATTGAAATTTGAAGATTGGGACCTCGTAGACCACGAGAAGTTCCTGCAATTAGCGACTATGAAGCTAATGTGCCAGAATATAGATGCATCAGTTGGAATGATAGAGTTGGAGCCGCCGGAATGGCTCAAAGGTGTTGAGAAAGCAGGGTTGCTAAACCTACTCTAGGTGCCACATTAGCACTGAGCCGCAGTGACCGTTTTTGTCATCAAGCAGCTACTTTGCTTGGTGCATGATGGGTGCTTGTGGCTGGAGGAGCCCATCCCCATCAAAGACCATCTGGTTCACTGGATTACATGGATACCTTGCGTAGGGAAGGACCCAACAAATATTTTAGAGGGAAAAGGTAGCGATTTGGCCCTCGCGAAGGCAATGAAAAAGAAGTTTAAGTTGGAGAAGAAGAAGCTAGGGTATGCCATCTCCAACATCAACAACCTTGCAGTCAAGGTTGTGACACAAATATTGGTAGGAAAGGTGATGCAAAAGTGCCGCGCGGATGAGGTGACCATGCCAGTGGTTGTACTAGTAGTGGAATGTGTAGAAGGGGTCTAGTTTAATTGGAAAAACTATCTATGCGGTGAGTTCCTTATGAACTACTGTGAGGCATAGGAGCAGGGAAAAGCATTTCATTACGCATGGCTCCTGTTGTCGATAGTACTGGTGGCATGGGAGTTGCTTGAAGATAGTCAGTTCCCATCGATCGCACAAGACCTTCCTGAGGCAGTGAAGTACGCTTCGCTGTGGGCGACTAGTGACATGTAGAGGATAAGGGAGAGCAAGATATTTTGGGTGCTTATGGAGATGAACATTTGGATGGGGATCAATCACAATCCATGATTATTTCCCACAGTCTACAGTAGTTTGCAGAGCTTTGCAGAATTCAAAGCAGACTTCCACCATGTCTTCATCAGGGCGTGGAAGGACCCTATGAAGACGTGGCATGAGTTACCATACTTGGTGACCAATGATGTAATTTTCATAGTCGTTGAGTCTTGGCCACTAGAGTGGCACACTCTAGCTAACTCCGCGGTGGAAGTAGAGAAGTCCGTCACGTAGTGGAAGAAGGAAGAGACAAAACTGTGGATGGCATAGTTGGTGGAAAAGTGTAGGAAAGAAAAATCAACGAATAAGGCCCAGGTGGCACGCAATGCTTCAAAGTTAGTAGAAAAACAATAGAAAACAACAAAAGAAGAGCGCAAAGGAGAGATGTCACCTTCACCATAACCGAAGACAGACACGGAACAAGGTGCCACAGACCTGCAGACAACGTCCACCCAACTCATGTATCCATGACCACGAGAGTAGGTAGGGCCGTGAAAGAAAACAAAGGCCTCAAAGACATATTTCAACCCTATCACCCTTATTGAAGGGGACTTGCATGATATCAGCGAAATGGTGAGGGATGTAACTGCAGAGGTCCTCCAGCAGTTTGAGGAACAACACCAGTTGGTATTGGGGGCTCTTCGGACACAAATATAGGAGTTGCAGGTGTGCAGGAGTTGTCAGTAGTTTGAAAGGGGTCGGGTTAAACATGGCTGTGCTCCCTCGGGAGACGCTCTATCTTCTGTAGGATGGAGTCACCATAGAACTTTGGGTCAGAGAGAGTCACGCTCTAAAAGTAATGGGTGAGCAACGCATCGACATTGAGCAGTTGAGCCTGCAGCACAACGAGGCAGTGGAGAAGAACAAACAAATAGTGTAGGCTGTGGAGGAAGCTTGCCAGATGGTCCCAGAGTTGGCCATTCAAGCAGAGGAACCGGTGGAGGCGCATGTCTGAAAGTTAGTCACAGGGGTGCATGATGCAAGAGAAGAAATATCCAGGGTTCAGCTGGAGCTGAACCTGAAGATAACATAACTGCAGTTGAAGGATCAACCTTCAACTCCACTGAAGGTTAGAGAAAAATGTACCACCATGATCACAATAGCAATGGCGATGGTTGACAGTGTAGTGACAGACTACAAGAAGCTGTTCGAACAATCGTTTGAGGTCTTAACTACCCTGTAGGAGGACCCAAACATAGAGCGCCTAGAGACAGAGGCATGCGAGCTACAATAGAGATACAATGAGGTAAAAGGGACTGCGCAGATGGTTTCCCTTACACAGAGGCTTGCAAGGATGCAGTAGGCAAAGGCGCATAAGGAACAGGTGGATACCGCTTGGCATAAAGAGGTAGTTTTGAAAGCATGCCTACATCTATGGATCGATGAGGCTTATACAATTACAGCCTCCATTGAAGCAAAGTTCGCGCAATTGCAAGCAACTTAGGAGAGGATTCAGGGCAGCAATTCAATAGCAGCGATCACTGAACAACACGTAGAGGAAGCCCAGTAGGCATCCGGTCAGTGTGTTGCCGAACTTGCAATGATCCAATCAGAGTTGGGAGGTCTTCATGCTAAGATCTCCACACCTGTAGAGTGACTCGAGGGTGAGTCACGATGTTTGTGTTGGGGGCCTGTTGGGTGCAGGATCCCCCAAGGGCAGTTTTGGGGCTAAGAGCCCAGATTTTGGTCCACCTTTGTAATTACAATGTAAGGACTCCACATTTTGTGGGCACGGAGTGCATAGTTGTTAAAAAGTCTTAGGGTTGTTCGCCCTTATTTTGATAATGTAATGTCGGTTGTAGAAGATCTACCCATAGTCCGCAGACCATGGAATTGTATAAATAGAGCAAAGCTCTAAGTAGTCAAAGGCATCTAATCTAAGATAAGATAATGCAGATGTATGCGAGATAGCTTTGAAGTGTAAGTCTAATTTTTGAGTCATAGCTTAGGTAAAGGCTTTGCAGCTGAGTGCGCAGAGGCTTAGTAGTCCGCAAACCCCTGCAGCTGAGTGCGCAGGGTGAGTTGAGTGTGTAATCATCTGGAAGTATTAATAAAGAGAAGTTTATGTCATTTATGCGTCTTTATTTCCTATTTATGCATCTGTTATATTGGGTATGAATTTCACTTCTAATGCTTATATGATGCGCGAATGTGTATGACTGTATTGGTTGAGTGGACGCAAGTAATAACACTTGTTTACATGAAGATAATTAAGATCTGTTGATAAGGTAAGTAAGTTACTTAGCCTAGTTTGGGAAATAGTGCAGTTCGCTACCCTAGCAACACGAAAGCATCTTAGCCCCTGATTAAGACTACGTGAAGGTTAATTGTAACGGATCACAAAGGTGCTAAAGGTTAGAATAGGGTGCAAAGCGACCTGCGCAAAGGTAGGTCTAGTTAGAATAAATTGACATCACATCCATCTCAAGGGTGCAGAAACTTGGTTCTAGCATCCCCCATACTGCTTCGGGTGAGACTTCAGTCTGTGCTCCATGGGCTGATGCCGAAAGGGCTAGTAATGTAGGGATTTGTTTGGCTAACTAACTCAGAACTTGGTGTTGGAGAGGTAAATCCCCTCTACGGATAGAGGTGATCCCTACTAGCCCAGAACGGGTCTAGCAACAATCAAAAAATGTTATCACGCAAGTTCCTAATTGGAAATAAAAGGTAGGTGATGAAGACCTACTTGAGTTCCAACGCTTTTGTTCGTAGAAGAGACGTCGCCCACGCTCCTTTGCCTTGGCCGGTCACAGTCCTCCACTATCTCCGTGAATGGACACCTGCATACAAAGAGAACAACACAAACACAAGCGTGAAATCCAATAAATGCAATTATACATCAGTCAGGAAGGACATAACTCAACATTAATTATTACAACAATGAGAGTGGAACCATAATGATAGTCATCTATTATTAATGATCAACAAAGGAGAATACAACCAACGTCCTGATGTCAAGCCCTCCTTTGGCTGGGTGCTCAGCTACACAAGTCTTGCAAAGCTTGAAGGGATGAGGGACAAGCCTCTCTCTCTTTGGTGAAAAGATCTCCTCACTTAGGTTAAGCCTTATGACACAAAGAAGGCTCTTGCAACTCTAATCTCTTGATATCTTCCTTTTAGCACCAGTATAATTACTGTTTGGTCAATTTAGTTTGATCTAAATTGCTATTTAGAATGTCAACCCGGGGTTCATAAACTGACGAAGTGAAGTGTACTATATGTACTAGATAACCATTTCCTTGGGCTTTTGTCGTTTTAAGCTTTTTAGTTTGTTTTTGGATTTTATTTTTCCTTAATGTGTGATGGTGAGAATGAAAGTGAAGTATGGAGTGTGGGCGGTGATGGTTTCTAAACTTGAAAGTGCTTAAAAGAAAGATTTACAACAACTAAAATGAAATCAATTCTTAAGAGAAAATAAATGCATCAAATAGTGAACTAATGACAATGGCCCAGTATCCTTGCTGCTGAAAATGAAAAGAAAGCAAAAAATTGAAAAACAACTCAAACTTAAAGCAAAACAGCTAATTCACACTACTTTAACTTTTCAGATCCTTTTCCCTTCGGCTC